>PVIU01004201.1:0-130480 GCA_004026605.1 Ondatra zibethicus
TTTGTTGAGGTTTGTTTTGTTACCGAGTATGTGGTCAATTTTTGAGAAGGTTCCATGAGGTGCTGAGAAGATGGTATATTCTTTTCTGTTTGGATGGAATATTCTATAGATGTCTGTTAAGTCCATTTGAGTCATAACATCTGTTAGTTCTCTTATTTCTCTGTTCATTTTTTGTCTGATTGACCTGTCCAGTGGTGAGGGGGAGTGTTGAAGTCTCCCACTATCAGTGTGTGGGGTTTAATATATAATTTAAGCTTTCAAAGTGTTTCTTTGACATATGAAGGTGCCCTTGTATTTGAAGCATAGATGTTCAGTATTGAAATTTCCTCTTGATGGATTTTCCCTGTGACTAATATGAAATGTCCTTTTGATGGGGGAAAAGCCATTTACCAATCACATCATTGGTGTGTGGCCACTTGGACCCCAGGTAAAAAATCGAGAGAACACAGGTGTGCTATCTCTCCATGCGGTGTCTGCTGGATGGATAGGACTTCGTCATGAGTAGTGTGAGTTTCCCCCCTTTTCATTCATTAAAAATACCCGTTCCTATTGAACTGGCTTGGTTATTGATTTGTGCCAACTTAATACTTCTTCATCCTTCTCTGTCTCTTTTGACTGCTTTTCGCTTGAAGTCTATTATGTTAAATATTAGGATATCTACATCCTGTGACTAATATGAAATGTCCTTCTTTGTCTCTTTTGACTGATTTTAGCTTGAAGTCCATTTTGTTAGATATTAGGATAGCTACACCCGCTTGTTTCTTAGGTCCTTTTGATTGGTGTATTTTTTCCCAACCTTTTACTTTGAGACAATGTCTGTCTTTGAGGTTGAGATGCGTTTCTTGTATGCAGAAGAGAGATGGATTCTGTTTTCGTATCCAGTCTGTTAGCCCGTGCCTTTTTATGGGTGAGTTGAGTCCATTTACATTAACAGATATTAATGACCAGTGGTTGCTATCTCCTGTTAATTTGGTTTTCATCGTTGGTGATGTTATTTTGTGCGTTTTTTTTCTTCTTCGGGATTTGCTGTAATGAGATTATCTGTGTTTTTGTTGGTGTATCCATCTTCCTTGGATTGGAGTTTTCCTTCTAGTATTTTGTGTAGGGCTGGCTTTGTGGCTAGGTATTGGTGAAATCTAGATTTGTCATGGAATATCTTGTTTTGTCCTTCTATGGTGATTGACAGTTTTGCTGGGTATAGTAGTCTGGGCTGGCATCCGTGGTCTCTTAATGTCTGCATAATGCTTGACCATGACCTTCTGCCTTTCATTGTCTCCACTGAGAAGTCAGGTGTAATTCTGATAGGTCTACCTTTATATGTTACTTGTCCTTTTTCCTTTGCAGCTCTTAATATTCTTTCTTTATTCTGTATGTTTAGTGTTTTGATTATTATGTGGCGAGAGGACTTTTTTTTTTTTTGATCCAGTCTATTTGGTATTCTGTAATCTTCTTGTATCTTCATAGGCATATCTTTCTTTAGGTAGGGGAAGTTTTCTTCTATGATTTTGTTAATTAAATTTTCCGTGACTTTGAGTTGACTTTCTTCTCCTTTTTCTATACCTATTATTCTAAGATTTGGCCTTTTTATGTTGTCCCATATTTCCTGGATATTTTGGGTTAAGCTTTTGTTAGAGTTAATGTTTTCTTTAACTGATGAGTCTATTTACTCTATTTTATCTTCCCCACTTGAGATTCCCTCTTCCATTTCTTGTGTTCTGTTGTTCGTACTTGCATTTGTGTTTCCTGTTCTTTTCCTCATGATTTCTGTTTCTATAATTCCTTTGGCATGTGTTTTCTTTATTTTTTCTATCTCAGTTTTCAAGTCCTGAATAGTTTCTGTTATATGTTTGAGTTCTTATCCTTGGTTTTCTTTAAGTGATTTGCTGATATCTTCCAATTTTTTGTTTGTTTTTTTCTTCCATTTCTTTAAGGTAGTTTCTCAATTCGTCTTTAATAATTTCAGATATTCTCTTGTGGTTATTTTTTAGGTCATTTTCTTCTGGGTCATCCATATTTGGTTGTTCAGATCTTACTTTTGAAGGGTCTTTGGGTTTCACTGGTATTGTGTTGTTCTTTGTGGTGTAGCTTGTGATCTTACCTTTTCTACTCATCTTTTCCTCTAATAGACGTGGTTGGTGCTGTCTGAGATTCTTTTGAATAATTCCCTAGGTGCCAGGAGATCAAAAGCTAAGATGGTTTTCCTCGTGGTACAGTCAGTGTCACAGTTCTAGTTACCCCGTTCGTTATTCCTGTTCCTGGAGGTAGCTCAGTGCTCCTGTGTTTTGGTCTGGTCCCTTGGAGTTTGCTGTCTTAAGCCTATTTTGGTCTAGGCTGCTGATCTGTATCTGTAAATCTTGGTCTGGATCTCCTGTAGCAGAAGTCCCTGGCTTGGAGTTAGACCTGTTCTGGTGGTGATAGCTTATTCTGGATCTGGTCACTGGTTCAGTCCTGATCCGCTCTTGTCCCGGGACCGGGTTTGCTCCTGGCTTCTGCCCCTGGTGGAGCTTGTTCTCTCTTTGTCTGAGGTAACTGGTTCAGTCCCACTCTGGTTCGGTGGAGGTCACGGACTCTGAGTCAGGTCGTTGGCTCAATCAGTGTCCCGGGACTGGGGTTGGCTCTCAGGGCTGGGTTTGCTCCTGGCTTCTGCTCCCGGTGGAGCTTGTTTCCACAGCTCTCTCTGTTCTATCCATTCTTTAGTTTTTTATTAGACCAATCAGGCATCTTCGATAGACAAAACCACACATCTTTATATCATTAAACAAATCTAGCATAAACAAATGTAATATATCTCATATAGTTAAAGTAATATTCCATAACAACAAGTGAATCAAGTGAGAATGTATAGAAACCTCTGAATTGGGTGCCAAAATAAATCTTCCTTTTGGATAATTTTCTAGGAAAACACCTAGAAAACTACAGTGACAGAAAGCTAGCCAAGACATGATCTTTGTCTATAAAGACAACACCAGTTTACCATGTTGAAAGTTCATTTACTTATTTGTTTGTCTGTTTGTCATCTTTTGTTTAGAGTACTTGTGAGTCCCAGAGCACTGAACCTATTGCACTTCTGTCCTCCCGAGCGATCAAAGTGGAAGGATGCATCCGAATGTACGAACTGGTGCACAGAATGAGAGGAACAGTAAGTGAGACAATGAAGCAAGGAAGGCCTGACTCTAGAGAGCACCCCGGATCTAGTGAAACTGAGACATGCTAATCCTGATTTGTCACCCACTGAAAGCTCACTTTGGAGGTAGTGTGATGTAAAGATCAAAAGTGAACACTCTCAAGTGAAATTTGGTTTCATTTTCTGGCTATTTTAACTTCAGGAAAGTTTCTTAGGGTTTCCTATATTCCAATTCTTCAGAATTTGCAGATGGTCCGGATGTGTCAGATATATTTATATTATGGCAGTTGTAGTTTAACTTCTGAAAGAACAGCTCTATTTTAATTAATTTGACTTTGGGACTACTTCTGTTTTTTTTTTTTTTTTTTTTTTTTTTATTTGTGCCTTCTCCCCCGGGACTACTTCTAGCTTATAAAATTAAGTTTTGCCTGAGTCTATAATTGAAAATACAGCCAATTAGCCAGGCTGTGATGGCACAGGTCTTTAATCCCAACACACAGAAGGCAGAGACAGGCAGATTTTTGTGAGTTCGAGGCCAGCCTGGTCTACAGAGAGAGTTCTAGGACAGGCTCCAAAGCTACAGAGAAACCCTGTCTCTAAAACCACCAAAAACAAAACAAACAAACAGAAAAAAAAAAAAAACCCAGCAAATTAAGATCTTAAAAATTGGCAAGAGCCTGGGGAAATGGCTTTGTGAAAGAGCACTTGCTTTGTAAGCTTGAGGGCCTCACTTCCAATCCCTAACACCCATTCAGAAAACTAGGCATGGCTATATGTATGTGCCTGTAACCCCAGCATTAGGAGAGAGAGAGGCATGTCTTGAAAGCTGACTGGCCAGCCACTTTCAGCCAAATGGTGAGCTTCTGATTCAGTGAGAGATTCCCATGTCAAGGCAGTTAGAGTGATAGAGGAAGACATTTGACATCTTGCTCTGTAAGTGTATACACACAACATAATATGCAGACCACAATACTACTAGTCCTCCACACATACACACACAAAACCACAACTGGAAATAAGCTCAACTGATAGAAAACTTACTGAGCATGCACAAAGCTCAATTGCTGGAAGCATATAAAACTGAGCCCATGCTCGTATTTCCAGCACTAAGGAGGTGGAGAAAAGTAAAATTTAAAGGTCATCCTTAGCTACAGAACAAGTTTGAGATCAGCAGGGGCTACATGAAATCTTGTCTCAAAAAAAAAAAAGGAAAAAAGAAAAAAAAATTCCCTCCAAGGACAAGGGTTCCTACACAGCTCTTGAGAAGTAAGCTGGTGGCTCCATGCTCTGGGGTTTCCCAGGTTCTAGGACTGAGGGCAGTCAGTGGCCAAGGAGCAGATGAGCCAGACGGCTATGGCACTCCAAAAGCAGGTGCTGGTTCTTTTCAGGAAGGCCTGAGGCAGTGGCAGGAGGAGCAGGAGCGGAAGGTGCGAGCCCTCTCAGAAATGGCATCTGAGCAACTCAAGAGGTTTGATGAGCTGAAGGAACTGAAGCTGCATAAGGAGTTCCAGGATTTACAGGAAGTGATGGAGAAGAGGTCAGTCTTCCTGAGTGACTGCTGCAAATGTCTGTGTGGTCAGCTTGATTGTTTTCCCAGAGAAATCCCCAGGTGAAAGTCAGTCCTTAAACATCAAGAGTGACCAACCTTGGGAAAAGCCCTAATGTGACAGTGAGGGGAGGGAAACCATCTCAGGAGAATTTCCTGACTCTGCCTTCTTCATCAGTACCAGAGAAGCCCTGGGCCACCAGGAGAAGCTAAAAGCTGAGCATCGCCACAGAGCCAAGGTCAGTGCCTGGGAGAATCAGCATGATTGTATTGGTGACTGTCTCTAGCCCTCTGAATTGTTCATCAGACTGTCAGCAGACAGCCATTGGTCCATGACCATGCTCCTGGATAGCGGCTGTGTAGCTCTTCATCACTGTGATGACAAAGGAAAAGGGGCTTGTTTCAACTGTTGGTGTCAGATGGCCCAGAAAGCCTCTGCTCTCTGGGTTTCCCCCTTTTCTCCTTCTCCTCCTCGGGGCTCAACCTGTGGGAATGGTACCACCCACATTCGAGCAGGCTCTCCTCCTTTGTTAATCCTCCCTGACAATGTCCTCAGAAACCTGTAGAGGTATGATTTACTATCTCCTAGGTTATTTTTCAAGCCAATCAAGCTTAAAATTGCAATTAACCTGTGTATTGACCTTGGGGAGTTTATTTTCTGCTTTGAGCCCACTCATGAAAAGATGTAGCTCACCTAGGGTTTGAGCAGTGTGGAAAGGGAAAGGCTCCCCTACTCAGCGACTCAGTGGCTACTTTCAGTAGATTCTCAACCTGAAGCTTCGAGAGGCAGAGCAGCAGCGTGTGAAGCAGGCAGAACAGGAGCAACTTCGGAAGGAGGAAGGCCAGGTCCGTCTACGCAGCTTGTACACGCTGCAAGAGGAGGTCCTTCAGCTTAACCAGCAGCTGGATGCCTCCAATCAGCACAAGGACCTGCTGAATGTCGACCTAGCTGCCTTCCAGACCCGGGGCAACCAGCTGTGTAGTCTCATCTCCGGAATCATTCGCACTACCTTGGAGGTAAGGAATTACAGAATGACAGCAAAGCTGCTTAAAGTCAAAATGTATTTTGATTTAAAAGTAATGCCTACCTATTGGAGGAAATATCAGTGATTGCTTGATCAGTGAGGTAAGAACTAGGGACAGCTCTCTGGTAAAGCATTTGTTAGCTTTCATGAGGTCCTGGTAATATAAACTGAAAACCTAGCAAATAATAACTATACATACATAAAACTTAAGATTAAATATATCTTCATATTTTCATTGTATTCTATATTTTATATTTAGTGTAAAGCCAGAGACAAACATTAAGTACAATAAAAAGAGGTGAGTAGTTGACAGTAAGCACAAGAAAAACTGAAGTTATAAAGAAAGATGTTGATATATCTAAGAACAGAAAATTTAAAGATACTATAAACTTAGAAATATTTGTCACATACACTAAAACTTAATGTCCTTGATTTAAGAATGCTCTTGAAATTTATGCAAAAAGATGAACTGCTCTCACTTTCTGCTCTTCTCGTACAAGAAAAAATGAGCAAGGACATGACAGGTGGCTTTAAAAAGCTGAAATGGGGCTTGCCAGATGCCCAGCAGGGAGAGGCCTTGTGCTTAGACTGATGAACTTGGGTTCCGGGCTCACACAAGTGACAGAAGAGAGCCGACCTGCAGAAGTTATCTGACTTTCATAATTGTGTGCGTCCGCGCGCACGCACACACACACACACACACACACACACACACACTCACATAGTCTAATATTTTATCAAAAACAAAAGCTGGAAAAGAACTTTGAATATTTATGAATGAATCACCACTAATAGGACTTTTACAAATTACAGCTCTGTTTCTTTGTTACTGAGGCAATGTAGCCATGACTGACTTCAAATTCTCAATGCTTCCTCTTAGCTTATTAGTGCTGGATTGCAGACCTGCACCAGTATTCCTAGCTAAACCAGCATGTTTAACTAGCATATTGTTGTAACTCTCCCCACCTTTTTTTTGTTCTTTTAGGTTTTATTTGTATGTATAAATATGTGTCAGTATTTCTTTATGTACATATGTGTGTGGGTTTCCCTGGAGGGTAGAAGAGGATGTCACATCTAGACCTGGAGTTACAGGTGGTTGTGAGCCACCTGACATGGGTGCCAGGACCCCAAACCCAGATGCTCTGCAAGAGCATCAATTGCTTTTAACTGCTGAGCCATTTTCCTAGCCCCCAGTTTTTTGTTTTTTTGCTTTTTTTTTTTTTTGTGTGACAGAATTTTGTATAGTTCAACATGGCTTGGAACCCTCCACCAACAGCCCTCGAGTGCAAGGATTACTGCATATGCACCATATACTTGGTTTAGTCACAAACTTTTTTTTAAAAATATTTTTATGGTTTATTTAACTTTTTATTTTATGTGCATTGGTGTGAAGGTGTCAGATCCCCTGCAACTGGATCTTCAGACAGTTGTGAGCTGCCATGTGGGTGCTGGGAATTGAACCGGGTCCTCTGGAAGAGCAGTCAGTGCTCTTAACCACTGAGCCATCTCACCAGCCCCTAGTCACAAACTTTTTAAAGATTACTCTGACCGGTGTTGATGAAAGCATTAACAACTCCATTATTGGTTGCTATGAATGTGATGATGATAAATCTTTTGTTGTTATTGTGTGTGTGTTTGTGTGTGCACATGTGTGCAAATAAAAGGACAATTGTGTGGCGTCAGTTCTTTCCTACCTTTATGAGGGAATCCAGGTATTAAATTCAGCTTGTCAGTCAGAGTTGCTAAGTAGGTACTGAGCTATCTCAATTTTTTTTTTTGTTTTGTTTTGTTTTTTTCTTAGAAACAGGGTCTCACTGTGTAGCCCTGGCTGGCCTCAGAGTTGCAGCAGTCTTCCTGCCTCTGCCTCTCAGGTGCTAAGATTGCAGGCATGAGCCACCACTCCCAGCTCTGTGATAGTAAATCTTTAAGAGAACAGGAAAAGAGTAGGTATCAGTACTTGATCGTGTGTGTGCACAGGTCCAACAGTTCCACTTTAGAAATGTACTGTGTGTGGTGTCACCACAAGGGCACCTAGGAAATGAATGTCAAGTATTGTCTCTCCCTCTTACAGAGTGGCTATCCCACAGCAGAGAACCAAGGGCACCTAGGAAATGAATGTCAAGTATTGTCTCTCCCTCTTACAGAGTGGCTATCCCACAGCAGAGAACCAAGGGCACCTAGGAAATGAATGTCAAGTATTGTCTCTCCCTCTTACAGAGTGGCTATCCCACAGCAGAGAACCAAGCTGAGGCTGAGCGGACACTGCAGGAAATGCGGGGCCTCCTCTCAAATTTGGAGCAGGAGATCACTAGAGCCTATGAAGTCAAAAAGAAGCAGGATGAAGAGGAGGCCCGTATCAAGCTGCAAGAATCACAGGTGCAGCAGGGGCCAGGGGCTCCCACTCAGCCCACTGTGCCCAGCCCAGGCCCTGCAGGGACACAGAATGAAGGTGGGTTTTGGTGTGGATGCAGTCCTTTAACTGTTTAAGTTTCAGGAGAGTTAAAAGAAAACAAACATAAAAAAGTAAATGAAAATATGTCACACTACAGAATGGCCCAGTTCATAAGAACTTTTGCATAATTGTGTTTTAGTTGATCTGGAACCAATTTCAAATTCTAGCACTTTGCACAGGGACTTGAAAAGGCTGTTATGTCTAATGGCATGTTATTCCAAATATTGCTACCGATAAGTATTTTATAAGAATTGGGATTTTTGGGGGTTTTTTTTGTTATTGTTGTTGGAGTTTCCCCCCCCCCCCGGCTTTTTGAGATAGGGTTTCTCTATTGCTTGGAGCTTGTCCTGGAACTCGCTCTGTAGACCAGGCTGGCCTTGAACTCACAGAGATATGACTGTCTCTGTCTTCTGAGTCCTGGGATTAAAGGTGTGCACCACCACTGCCCGACTTAAAAGAATTGTTAAAATAAAAATATTTATTTATTTTGTTTTGTTTTTTTGAGACAGGGTTTCTCTGTAGCTTTGGAGCCTGTCCTGGAACTAGCTCTTGTAGTCCAGGCTGGCCTTGAACTCACAGTTCAAGCCTCCCGAGTGCTGGGATTAAAGGCATGCGCCACCACTGCCTGGCTAAGATTTATTTATTTTTGTTTTGTGTGTATGAAAGTTTTACCTTTGTGTATATATGTGCACTACATGTGTACTTGGTGCCCACAGAGACCAGACAAGAGCATTGTTGTACCTCGAATTGAAATTACAAGGCGTTGTGATCCACTTTGTGGATGTGGGAACCAGAGAGGTCTAATCTTTTCCAAGAGTAGCAACTGTTCTTTTTAGGATTTTTTTCAAGGATTTTATTTCATTTGTGTAACTGCTGGACTGCAATCTCTCCAGTCCCACTACTAAGTATTTTAAGTAATATGTACAGATAACCTTGTTTAATATGTTTGAGGATCACATTGCCATGTGTTTAGCCAGACAGTCGAATCTCTTTCTACTTGTATAGCAGTGTGACCTTAGCAAACAAACTTTTCATGTCTGTTTCTTTACTCATTAAATAGAGATAGTAGTAGTTTCTACTTCACAGTGTGATTGTGACCACTAAAGTAGTCAATCCATAGCTCAGTGCTTAGAATAGTTCCAGCTCATATGCCATGTTCAGTAAGCTCACTGCCATTGAGACCTGTCTTTTATTCTCAGAACTGCAGGTAAAGGTACAAGACAGTACCATGCAGTGGTATCAGCAACTTCAGGATGCTTCTGCCAAATGTGTGTTGGCCTTTGAGGGCCTGACCAGCAGCAAGGACAGTCAGGTAGGGAAGACTTGGGTGGCAGAAATTCTGGCAGTGTGCCCCACAGCCTGACTTCCTAAAAGAAAGTACTTGGTGTGTCATGTTCCCTCATTCCTCAAGGCCTGTGCTCAGCTTTTTTTTAAAAAAAAATTATTTATTTATTATGTATACAGTGTTCTGCCTCCATGTATGTCTGCAGGCCAGAAGAGGGCACCAGATCTCATTACAAATGGTTGTGAGCCACCATATGGTTGCTGGGAATTGAACTCAGGACCTCCAGAAGAACAGTCAATATTCTTAACCTCTGAGCCATCTCTCCAGCCCCTGTGTGCTCAGCTTTTTACAACACCATCTAACATGTCACTGTTCTCTTTTGGCAGGCCAAAAAGATAAAGATGGACTTGCAGAAAGCAGCCACTATCCCAGTGAGCCAGATCTCCACCATTGCAGGTGGGTCAGATGGTTACGAATATTGTCCTTCACTTCATTGTCTTATTTTTTCAAACTGATTGCTTTGAGGTTCTTAAAAGTGTTTTATCAGGGATGGGGGTGTGGCTCAGTGGCAGAGCATTTGCCAAGTATGTGTAAAGACCTGGGTTCCATCCCTACTACCACCCCCAAAAAAAAAAAAATGTATGTTCAAACTATGTTGGGTCCCGATTTTTTTCTGTTTTTCCTCTTCAAACAGAAGATAGTTGGTTCTAGTAGTACAGGCCTGTAATCCCAGCTGGTTGAGGGAAGGTTGAGGCTGGTAGATCATAAATTCAAGGACAGCATGCATAAAGTGCAATGCACTGAAACCTTACCTCAAAAGGAGAAAGTCAGAAGACACCTGGGGATGCAGCTAGTGTAACTCTTACAAACGCATGCTAGGCCTAACTCACTCCTCAGTAGCATAGAAAAGAAGAAAGGATTATTTGTTGACTCTTTTTGGAGAGGTTCAAATAATTTTATTGAGAACCTGTGAGATAGGAGAGCTGGGAAAGGTGCTAAAGAAGTAAGTGCTACAGGGGATAAAGAGATCACATACCAGACTGGAGAGCTGGCTCAGTAGTTAAGAGCACTGGCTGCTTTTCCAGAGTCCTGAGGTCAATTCCCAGCAACCACAGCATGGCTCACAACCATCTGTAATGAGGTTTGGTGCCCTCTCCTGGTCTGCAGGCAAAATACTGTATACATTTTTTTTTTTTTAAAGAAGGATCACATTCCAAAAACCACTGACCAATTCTTAACCTCTATCTATCTGTCTGCCTGTCTATTTATTTATTTATTTATTTGCCTTTTTTTGAGACAGAGTTTCTTTGTGTAACCTTGACTGTCCTGGAACTAGCTCTGTAGACCAGGCTGGCCTCCAACTTACAGAGATTTGCTATTTTTATTTTTTTATAGTGTTGGGGTTTGAAAGCCTCTACCACTGAGCAACTGATACTAATTTTTTTGCTTTATTGAGTTAGTGGGCCACTGTGTAGCCCAGGCTGACCTTGAATTCATCTTAGCCTGATAGGTGTTCTTGATTTCAGACATGTGCCACAACACTTGGTGTCCGAGTATGTTTTTTTAAGAATTTTATTTATGCATATATACATGTACCTGTATTTATGTGACTATATGAGTGTATGTCCAGGTGCCTATAAAAACCAGAAGAGGGCATTGATCCCTTGGAATTTTTGAGCTGTCTCATGTGTGTACAAGGACTCTGGTCCTCAGGATTGACTAGCAGTTGCTCTTAACCACTGAACCATCTCTCAGCCCCCTGATTCATTTTTAATAAGCTATGTATTAATAATAAATTATTTAGAATGATTTTTTTTTCCCTTCGTGGGGGAGTGGTTTGGAGACCGGGTCTCCCTATGTAGCCCTGACTGTGCTGGAACTCACTCTGTGGACCAGGCTGGACTCACTCACAGAGGACTCATTCCTCCTGCCTATTCCACCCAGGTGCTAGGATTAAAGGCATGTACCACCACGCCTGGCTTTATTTATTTGTATTTTTTAAGTGGTGGTGGTAATTTAACCCAGGGCTTTATATAGACATGCTAGACAAATTCTTTACCAGTGAGCATACCCCTGGCCCCCCCAGCCCTAGAATGACTTTTAACTCTAAAATTGAAAGTTAGTACTGTAAACATTATGAAGAGAACTTGGGAAGAAATGGGAGAATACCAACCTAGGATGTCACTTCTGCACTCTGCTTTTGTCCTGCTTTGTCCTGTGTTAGGTTTCCCAAACTCCAATATTGACATTTTAATACTCTCCCCTCCAGAGATGTAGCAAATAATCCAAATGTTGAAAGACCCTTCTTCTTCTTCTTCTTCTTCTTCTTTTAAAGAATTGTTTTAAAGATTTTAATTATTTATGCAGGGCGTTGGTGGCGCACGCCTTTAATCCCAGCACTCGGGAGGCAGAGGCAGGCAGATCTCTGTGAGTTCGAGACCAGCCTACAGAGCTAGTTCCAGGACAGGCTCCAAAGCCACAGAGAAACCCTGTCTCGAAAAACAAAAAACAAAAACAAAACAACAAAAAAGATTTTAATTATTTATTATGTACACAACAGTCTGCCTCCATGTATGTTTGCAGGCCAGAAGAGGGCGCTAGATCTCATTACAGAGAGGTTGTGAGCCACCATGTGGTTGCTGGGTATTGAACTCAGGTCCTCTGGAAGAACAGTCAGTGCCCTTAACCTCTGAGCCATCTCGCCAGCCCTGAAAGACCCTTCTTTAGAGCCTGGGTTCAGTTTCACAGCTGTAGATGGGAAGCCATTACAGGCTCTATCACCGAGAAGTAGAAGAACAGCTAAAAAGCTCTTCTGCTTGCTACCACACTCTTACTTGTTGCCCAAAAATCACATAAATGTTGTAGATTGTGCCCTCGAGGTCATTTGACCAAACTTACTTATAATCCTCTGTTGCCTGCAATTCTTTGTGGAACCGGGCAGAGTATAAATAAACTCTTAGCCTATTGAGGAGTTTCAAGCCGCATTGACAGCAGCAGGGGTTGGCTGTGCTCTCCTGCTTATCTTCATTCCTTACCTAAGTCACTGAAGTCTTATCTCAGCTGCAGCAGGGAAAAAAGCAGCCTGAGCTCAGAGGCTGTATTTTAGAGACTATTTATTACTGTTTTTTATTTATTACTATTTTTTGTCTGTTTTAGAGACTGAAGTAGCCTTCTTGCCTTAGTCAGCTCTTCTAAAAGTCTGCCTTTATTCCCATCCCTTCTGTCTCCTGCCAGACTTTGTTCATTGCTTCTGTCCATTCTCTCTGCTTCCTGAGATTGTTTCATTTTGCAGCTCCCTTCCTCAGCCTTTAAATGTGCTTGAGTTGCTCATATTTCTTCATTGATTCCCTTGCTCTTCTGCCTTCTGATCAATCTCTAATCTAGCCAGTATTTCTATTCGGCCTTTGGACTACAAGCTTCTCTATGAAACAGTTCCTTTGACTCTGTGGTGCCACTGCTTCTCAGGTTCCTCTCTTGCCCCTGCCTTGATTGTTTTGCTTCCTAGGGGCCTATTGTTACCCACAGTTCTGTTTATCCTTTGTAATCCCATGGTGTCAAACATTACTTTTATACCAGTGACTTCTCACTCCGTCGTGGTTCATTCCTTTCTTCCAAGCTTCAGAGTCTCTAACAACCACATAAGGCACTTCTCTGCCTAGATGTGTCTCTTCTCCCTTCTAACTAATTTATCTTCTCTGTGCCTTTTTTCTCCTTCTGGAAACTGGAAGCAATCTGCATGTCTGTTCTCATTTTTCTGTTTGTCTGGTGAGACCCAGAATGCTCTGGAATCAGTGCTCAGGAAGGTTGAGTAAGCAGAGGAAAGAGGAAAAAAAAACTTTGTTCTTATTCCTAAAAGTGGATAATAACTATGAAGAGTTAGAATTAGGAAAGATTTGTAAGTGGACATGGGCTAGTGGGTATAGTAACCACTTCAGGCGTAGGGTAGAGAGGGGCTGGTTGTGAGATTCAGCTCGTGGGTCCCTTGGAAGCTGTTGGTAATAGTAGTAGAATATGACTTTGCAGTAATGCACCAAGGAAACGTGTATAGAAATGGACACATTTAACATCCAAATAATTCTTATTTTCTGGAACTATTCATCCTGGAGATCTTTGCTGTCTTTTATTTTAGTTTTTTGTTTGTTTTTCTTTTTTCTGTGTTTCAGGGTTTCTCTGTGTTACAGCCCTAACTGTCCTGGAACTAGCTCTGACCTTGAACTCACAGAGATCCACCTGTCTCTGCCTTCTGAATGCTGGGATTAAAGGCATGCATCACCACTGCCCGGCCTTATTTTATTTTTCCTTTTTCTTTCTTTTTTTCTTTTTTTTAAAGATTTATGTATACAGTGTTCTGTCTGTCTGTATGCTTGCATGCCAGAAGAGGGCACCAAATCTTATTACAGATGGCTGTGAGCCACCATGTGGTTGCTGGGGATTGAACTCAGGACCTCTGGAAGAACAGTCAGTGCTCTTAACCTCTGAGCCATCTCTCCAGCCCAATTTTAGTTTTTTTGAGACAGGGTTTAACTGTGTTATAACCCTTGCCATCCTGAGATTCACCTTTAGACCAGGCTGGCCTTGAACTCACAGAGATCCTCCTGAGTGCTGGGGTTAAAGGTGTGCACCACCACCACTACTGGACTCTGTGATGTCTTCTTAATTTATTTTTGGTTTCCTCCTGCATCTCTGGTTTAGGGGATATTTTTGAGTCATTAGACTTTTGAAGTGATTAAGAATTTCATAAAGTATTTTTCAGCTGGAGATTCTGGTTAATTAAATCATTGATTGTAGGTACTGGAGTAATGAAAATGCTTACGCACAGGGAAAAACAGTGTTTATTCTAACGTGTTTCACAGTAATATTTCACATAGCCAGTGGTGGGAATGGAGTTAGATCTCTTTCAGGAAGGAGAAATTGTAGTTACCTTTCCCATCTTTCCTGTTTCTCTTCATCCCCATTTCACAGATTACCTATCTTTGGTTCAAGCATCAGGTCAGAGGCAGTAGGCAGTGATACAGAAACAGCTATTTCAAAGAATTGGCTCTTCATTGGCTCTGTGTAGTTCTGTCTGTCCTGCAACTTGTTCTGTCACCAGGCTGGCCTTAAACCCAGAGACTCCGCTGCCTCTGCCTCCCAAGTGCTGGGATTAAAAGCGTGGGTCACCACTGCTCAGCTATGGGTTCTTCTGTATGCATGTTAGGAAATGTGAATGTCAGCTTTTCATTCCTGTAGCAATCTTGTGAGGTATTAAATTTATTAAAAAGAAGGTTTAGTTTGGCCTACAGTATTAGAGGCTTTGGTTTGTGCTCAGTTAGCATGTTGCTTTTGGCATATCATGATGAGGAACACTGGGCAATAACCATGGACCTGGTAAAAAAGAGATGGGACAGAGGTTTTATAAGGTTCTTCAAGGGTCTGTTCTTACTGATCTGAAGACTCATGGACCTTTGGTGGACAATTAAAAATCCAAACCATGCCAGGAATTCACTTCTGAGTCTTGAAGGGTGAAGGAATGCCAGCCCCAGAGAAAGAGGGACATCAGCCAAAGCAGAGAAGACCCTTAGAAGGTGGTTCTAGAGGTGCTACTAGCTGACAGCCCTGAAATCTGTAATGCTGTTTAATACTTTTATCTGCCTCTGTCTTTTTTTGTTTTGTTTTGTTTTGTTTTTTGTTTTCGAGACAGGGTTTCTCTGTAGTGTTGGAGCCTTCCTGGAACTAGCTCTTGTAAACCAGGCTGGCCTGGAACTCACAGAGATCCGCCTGCCTCTGCCTCCCCAGTGTTGGGATTAAAGGCGTGCGCCACCACTGCCCGGCCTGCCTCTGTCTTGTGTGTCAGTTTCATCTCCAAACAAAACGTCTCCTTCGGAGTTGTACTTTCTCTTGTGTACTTTGCATTCCCTACTGTTTAAGCATGAGCCTGTCTGTTATGTGTCCTATTTTTTGTGTGTGCTCTATGTATGTGGGCCCTTGCATGCTCACCCGTGAGTGCATGTGTGGAAGCCAAAGATTGACTGTGTGTCTTCCTCTATAGTTCTCTGCTTTATTAATGTATTTAAATATTTATAGTTAGATTTTTTTTAGGTTTTATTTTATTTATGTGTATGTATCTGTCACATGTCTAAAGGTGCCTTTGGAGACAGCCTGATGTCAGTGCTGGGAAGTGAACTCAGGTCCTCTGGAAGTGCAGAAAATGTTCTAACTACTGAGTGATCTCTTTCAGATCTTTATAGATAGATTTATTTATTTTTATTTTATGTGTGTGAGTGTTTGTCCGTGTACCGTGTGTCTGGTGCCCTTGGAGACTAGAGGAGAATATTGGATACCTGGAAATAGAGTTATGCATGGTTGTGAGCTTCCATGTTGGTCCTGGGAATTGAACCTGGATCCTCTGGAAGAACAGCCAGTCCTCTTAACCACTGAGTCATATTTCTAACCCCAATTTACTTATCCTTAAAGATTTATTTTTAATTATGTATATATGTAGTTATATGCATGAAAGTAAAGTACCCTCCAAGGCTAGAGGCATCATATCTCCTTGGAGCTGCAGTTTGGGTGATTACCCACCATGGGTGCTGAGAATCAAATTTGGGTCCTCTGCAAAAGCAGTACATATTTGTAATTGCTGAACCATTTTTCTAGTCCCTCCACTTTGTTCAGTGAGACAAGATTTCTTACTGAACCGGAACTTAACATTTTAGCTAGACTGGCTGGTCAGTGGGTCCCTAGGATCTGCCTATCTCCACCCTGCTAGTGTTGGGTTTACAAGCATATGCTGCCATGCTCCGATTTTATGTGGATGCTAGGGATTCATGCTCAGCTCATGCTTGTGCAGCAAGCACTTCATCCACTGAGTCCTCTCCCCAGACATCTATTATATGCCCATATGCAACTGTGTTTGGGTTTAGATTCTATACTTATGTACAAATGAATTTTGATAGATGGTTTACTTTGTCACTGCATTGAATAAAAGATTTGACATTAGCCAGGCATGGTGGCACACGCCTTTAATCCCAGCACTTGGAGGCAGCTCTCTGTGAGTTCAAGGTCAACTTGATCTACAAAGCGAGTTCCAGGAAGGGAGGTTACACAGAAAAACCCTGTCTCGCCGGGCGGTGGTGGCACACACCTTTAATCCCAGCACTTGGGAGGCAGAGGCAGGGGGATCTCTGTGAGTTCAAGGCCAGCCTGGTCTACAAGAGCTAGTTCCAGGACAGACTCTAAAGCCACAGAGAAACCCTGTCTCGAAAAACCAAACCAAACCAAAACAAACAAACAAACAAAAAAAACAAAAAAACCCTGTCTCGGGGCTGGTGAGATGGCTCAGTGGTTAAGAGCACTGACTACTCTTCCAGAGGACCCGGGTTCAGTTCCCAGCACCCACATGGCAGCTTGCAGCTGTCTGTAACTCCAGTTCCAGAGAATCTAACATCATTATACCAATGTGCATAAAATAAAGTTAAAAAAAAAAAAGAAAAGAAAAACCCTGTCTCAGAAAACCAGCAAAAAAGGATTGACATGAAGTTGTATGTTATTGAGACAGGTTCACATGTAGACCAGGCTGGTCTCAAACTCACAACATGGCCTTACTCAATGCAAACATGAGTTCTGATCTTTCTACCCTCCTTCCCAAATGCTGGCGTTAGTATAAGTATGCACAATCATGTCCAGCTGAGTTTTATCTTTTTGTCGCTTTTTCTTTCCCACCCAGGTTCAAAGCTGAAGGAGGTCTTTGAAAAGATCCATAGCCTGCTCTCTGGAAAGTCCGTCCAATCTGGTGGGCGTTCTGTGTCTGTCACTCTTAGCCCACAAGGGTTGGACTTTGTCCAGTACAAACTGGCAGAGAAATTTGTGGTGAGAAACCTTGTTGTCAGGGGTATGGGCAGAAGAAGCTGGTGGGCAGTGTTGAGCCTTGCTGGGATAGTAACCTGAAATTGTGTTCATATTTGTGTTCCTAGAAACAAGGTGAGGAGGAAGTGGCCTCTCACCATGAAGCAGCATTCCCCATTGCAGTGGTGGCATCTGGTATCTGGGCGCTCCACCCTAAAGTGGGGGAACTCATCCTTGCTCATCTCCACAAGAAGTGTCCCTACTCCGTTCCTTTCTACCCAGCTTTTAAGGAGGGGATGGCTTTGGAGGACTATCAGCGGTAAGGTTATTTTCTCCTCTCTCATTCACTCTAGGGAGAGTAGGAAAATATAAAAATCTGAATTTATTTTCAGTCTTTCTCACAGCTCCTTCTCTGTACTTTAAATGTCCTACCAGAAACAAAATGTCTTGAACCATGATTGGTATTGTATATCTGGAATCCCAGGATTTGGGAGGTTAGCCTGGGCTGCATAGCAAGAACCCTATCTCACAAAAAGGGGGGAAAGTAATGTCTTTTACACAAACTAGACATCTTTTGGGATTTGTAGATTTGGGGTGGTGATAATTGATAAATGCTATTGCTCACTCGAAAGAATACTGGATCTAGAATCCTAAGTCTTAGAATTTATTCATCTTACGGCTTTGCAAAATTGGGTAAGTCATTTAGATCTCATTGAGAAGCTATCTTAGCTAGGGTTACTACTGCTGTGATGAAACACCGTAAGCAAAAGTGACTTGGGAGGAAAGGGTTTCTTTCACTCCCACTTCTGTATCACAGTTCTTCATGGAAAATAGGCAGAGCAGGAGCTGAAGCAGGACTGAAACCTGGAGGCAGGAGCAGATGCAGAGGCCATGGAGGAGTGCTGCTTACTGGCCTGCTCCTCATGGTTTCTCAGCCTACTTTCTCACAGCAGCACCCAGGACCATAAGAAAATGCCTGACAGGCTTCCTTGTAGCTATTTTATAGAGGTATTTTCTCAATTGAGGTTCCCTTTCCTCAGATGATTCTTGCTTGTGTCAAGTTGTCAAAACTAGACACCACCTAGGCAGTTTCCTTATTTCTGAGTTCACTGGTGAGTTTGCTTTGCAGAGCTAAATTTTATAAATAGAAATTTGATCATCATGTGTTGTTCATATAAAATAATTGTAATAATAATGCAAAGTGCAACTAGTAATACCTTAAGCCATAAAAAGAAACCTCTTTGTCACCCTTGTTTTGGCCTCATCATTCTAAATCTTATCTTCACACATAGGATGCTTGGCTACCAAGTGACAGATTCTAAGGTGGAGCAACAGGACAACTTTCTAAAACGAATGTCTGGGATGATCCGTCTGTATGCTGCCATCATCCAGCTCCAGTGGCCATATGGAAACCGGCAAGAGGTAGGTAGCCCAGCATCCATAGCAACTGCAGCCCTTATGTTAGTCAGCTCTCTATTACTGAAATAATCAGTTTACAGGGAGGAAGCATCTACTTTGCTTTGTGGGAGCCTATGCATGGATTAGGACATTTGGGAGAGTTTTCAGTCTCACTTTCACTAGGTCCAGTTGCCTTTGGAGCCATGGTGAGGCAGAGCATCATGGCAGAAGCATGGGCGGAGCAAAGCTGCTTATGGCAGTTGGCTAGTGAAAGATGCAAAAAGCTTTTGTGTGTGGGGGGGTGTTTCAGTATCCCCTTCAAGGGTATGTCCACAGTGACCTATCTTTGCAACTTGGACTCCACTTCTTAAAGATCCCACACTTTGGGGTTGGAGAGATGGCTCAGCGGTTAAGAGCATTGCCTGCTATTCCAAAGGTCCTGAGTTCAGTTCCCAGTAACCACACGGTGGCTCACAACCATCTGTAATGAGGTCTGGTGCCCTCTTCTGTTCTGCAGGCATATACATAGACAGAATATTGTATGCATAATAAATAAATAAATATTAAAAAAATATTTTTTTTGAAAAAAGATCCCACACTTTCCAGTAGAGCCCACAGTCTGGTGACCAAGCCCGTCAGCAGGTCTTTGAGGGCTCTTGCAAGCTGTTCTTCAGAGAGGCTGTGCTGTGGAATGATGGATAAAGAATATGGTATTTTAGAGAAGTGGATATTGATTCTTACACAAGTTTTTTCAATCAACAAGAAAGTTCAGTTGCTGCCTTAGGTGAGGCCGTAAATAACTAATCTTAGAACAGAGTCCACAAGTCAGAGCATTTGTAAAAGTTTCAGCCAGCTGTGCTGTGCTGCCTATAATTCCAGCACCAGGAAGCTGTGGCAGAAGGATTGCAAGTTCCAGATCAATCGGGCTGCAAAGTGAGACCCTGTCACTGCAATACCAAAATCTGACAAAAAGTCAGGTGTGGGGGACATAGTGACACACCTTTATTGCCAGCATTTAGGAGGCAGGGACAGTGAGTTCAATGGCAGCTTGATCTACGTAGATGTTCCAGGCTACCCAATGCTACTGAGACCCTGTCTCCAAACAAAAACACCAAAAAACAACCCCAAAGCCAAAATCAACAACAACAGACGAGATGGTTCACCTTTACACTCCCATCATGGGAGAGTGGGCCAGGGAGGATTGCCATGAGTTTGAGGCCAGCCTGGGCTACAAAGTTAATACCGCATCTGAAACAAACAAACTGCAAGTTCCCTGAACTTGAAACTGATGCATACATATCAAAGGAACCATGTGAGAAATTTGTGGAAGCCTGCACATGGATCAGAGTATTTCAATCAGCCAGGTGGTGGTGGCCTATGCCTTTAATTCCAGTGCTCAGTAGGCAGAGGCAGGTGGATCTCTGTGAATTTGAGGTCAACCATGTCTATAGAGCGAATTCCAGAACAGCCAGGGCTGTTACACAGAGAAACCCTGTCTCAAAAAAAAAAAATTTTTTTTAAAAGAAATGATTTCCTTAGCTTTTGTTCTTTCTGTTGTCATGCTTGCATGGGTTCATGTCTAATGGCTGAGTGAGCACACTGAGTTTATTCTTGTGAATGAAGTGAGGTGAAGTCATGACACAGCTGCTTTCCTCCCAGGCTCATCCTCATGGCTTAAATCATGGCTGGCGCTGGTTGGCACAGATCTTAAACATGGAGCCTCTATCAGATGTGACAGCCACTCTCCTGTTTGACTTCTTGGAGGTAATTCCGTTATCAAATGAGAGATAGCCAGTGGTTGAGGTGGCTTCAGAACATGGGGTAGAATGCTGCTGTCTCCCGGCATGAGGCGCGAGGCAGGCCTAGCTTCCACTTTCCTGTTCTTCTCGTTAGAATGTCTGGGGGTCCCTGCAGGCAAGGGAAACAGTTGAGGTGAGGGAAGAATGAAATTCATTTCAGCCCAGTACTGGGCCAGGACTTCTTGGAATGTGACATCAGCTCATATATTTTTGCCATATTTGAGCAGAGCACATGTTTGGAAAAATCTTTTCAGATAACAACCTAGCTCTGTGAGTCCAACATACTTAAGACACATTTACATTGAAACGCCTCACAAAGTACATACGGCTTCATCCCTGAAATGGGTTCTTATTGGCTTAGAAACAGTGCTCAAGATAAAGGTCTAGGGAGAATGGCTGAGGTAAACATTACATCCATGGGAGTCAGGATTGGCCTGGCCCAAAGACAAAATAGAAGTCACGTAGGCTGTTGTAAAGCACAAATTGTACCTCCAACAAGGATGGTTTTATGAGCTGAGAAACAATGCTCAAGGTTTAGGGGAAAGGGCCTGGGGTAAGTAAAACAAATTTTGTAAGACACAGGCTGAGCCTGGCTCATCACCAAGTTGTAGACTACATCCATTCCCAGCATTCCAGGAGGAGGGCAGGTGAAAATCTCTTCCCAGCTGGGCGGTGGTGGTGCAGAGGCAGGTGGATCTCTTGACTTTGAGGCTAGCCTGGTCTATAGGAGCTAGTTCCAGGACAGCTAGGACTATTACACAAAGAAACCCTGTCTTGAAAGATAAAAAACAAAAACAAACTGTTATAGAAGGAGGGGCCCTTTGTTCTGGTTGCCCAGCTAGCTTAACCCCCAAATAATCACACAGAAATTAATTAA
Source organism: Ondatra zibethicus (assembly GCA_004026605.1). Classification (NCBI taxonomy): domain Eukaryota; kingdom Metazoa; phylum Chordata; class Mammalia; order Rodentia; family Cricetidae; genus Ondatra; species Ondatra zibethicus. The sequence goes on from PVIU01004201.1 coordinate 21,331, forward strand.
ATTACTGCCTGGCCCATTAGCTCTAGTCTCTTATTGGCTAACTCTCACATCTTGATTAACCCATTTCTATTAAATCTGTGTGTCACCATGTGACTGTGGCTTACCGGCAAGTTTTTAACCTACGTCCGTCTCAGGCAGGAGATTGATGGCGTTTGCCTGTCTGCCCTTCTTCCCAGCATCCTGTTCTGTCTTCCCCGCCTATGTAAGTTCTGCCCTGTCAAAAGGCCAAGGCAGTTTCTTTATTCAACCAATGAAAGCAACACATAGACAGAAAAGCCTCCTACATCAACAAACAAACAAAATCTTCTTTCCTTTGAAGGATGCCTATGAGTTTAACTGTCCTGGCCACTCTTTTACTGATCTGTGTACACAAGTACTTTCTGCCCTCTGCAATAATATATGTCCTAACCTAAGTAAAAAGTAGACTTCATCTTAAGGATATTGAATTGAGTAGTGGAACTATGGTAGGCTGTGCTGGTGAGTCTCTTGAGACACTGGAAACAGGAGCTGGATCTCCCTGGGTCTAGTCTTCCATAAACATTCTTTCTCCTTGCTTCCCTGTAAGGATGCTAGCTATCTTGTGCTGTCACCCAGTCTCAGTTTGGTTACCCATTGTGGAGGGATCATTATCCCACTGTTCTCATTCCTACTTTCTGGGGAGAAAATGCAACCTCTCTAAATGCTCATACATTCCTGCCCTTATAGAGCTGGAGAGATGACTCAGAGGTTAAGAGCACTGGCTCTTCTTCCAGAGGTCCTGAGTTCAATTCCCAGCAACCACATGGTTACTCACATCTGTAATGAGATCTGGTGTCTTCTTCTGACCTGCAGGCATACATGCAGACAGAACACTATACATAATAAAAAAAAAATTTAGGGAAAAAAAAGAAGTTGGGCAGTGGTGGCGCACGCCTTTAATCCCAGCACTCGGGAGGCAGAGGCAGGCGGATCTCTGAGTTCGAGGCCAGCCTGGTCTACAAGAGCTAGTTCCAGGACAGGCTCCAAAGCTACAGAGAAACCCTGTCTCAAAAATCCCAAAAGAGAAAGAAAGAAAGAAACCACCACTGTGACTGTCTGGCCTGGAATTTATTCTGTGGACCAGGCTGGCCTGGAACTGGAGATCCACTTGTCTTTGCCTCCTAAGTGAAATAATAAAGGCATTTACCACCACACACAGCTGAAGGAGTCACTTCTGAAATAAGCTTCAGGGAACTGGGCATGGGGCTGCCATGGCTGTAATCCCAGTACAAGGGAGGCTCAACAAGAGGATCGCAAGTTTGAGTCCAGCCTGGGCTACCCAGTGAGGCAGGCCTTGCCTCGAATGAATGAATGCTGAGAGTTCATCCCTGATAAATCTGAGACCCCCAGGTCTGTAATTCTAATAGTTCTTAGTTATGGCATAACTCCTGAAGTCATGGTATGTCAATGTTGAGCCTGAATCTTTGAGACAGGAGGAACTGAGAGGAACCCCATGAAGTAGTTTTTAAGCCTTGACAGTTGACTTAAGTGTTACAAAGGGACTTAGGGTCTTGTGCCTGCTGGACGATGTCCACAAGTGAACTCCACATTTCCTGCATAGAAACCTGGGTCTTTTCCACCTATTCCTTAATTAGCTAAGTGACCCCATCGCTGAGATGTTTCCACCTATCCCTTAGCTAAGTGATGCCGTGGCTGAGATGTTTCCACCTATCCCTTAGTTAGTTAAGTGATGCCGTGGCTGAGATGTTTCCACCTATCCCTTAGTTAGTTAAGTGATGCCGTGGCTGAGATGTTTCCACCTATCCCTTAGTTAGTTAAGTGATGCCATGGCTGAGATGTTTCTACCTATCCCTTAGTTAGTTAAGTGATGCCGTGGCTGAGATGTTTCCACCTATCCCTTAGTTAGTTAAGTGATGCCGTGGCTGAGATGTTTGATAGGACTGATAGGAAAAGGAGTGATTGTGATTCTCTCATGAGTTGATTTTTGTTCTTTGTGCTCACCATTCTTACTTCCCTCTAGGTGTGTGGGAATGCCCTCATGAAGCAGTACCAGGTCCAGTTCTGGAAGATGATTCTTCTCATCAAAGAGGATTACTTTCCCAGGTATAGGCTTGTTAAGCAGACCACTGGGGAGTTAGTAGGTAACACTGAAGCCATTCTTTAGTGCTAGTGCAGTGTGTGTGTGTGTTCTCTCTTGTTTCTTTTGTTTTAAGAGTCTTTGTAGTCTAGACTGTCCCAAGCTCTTACCAACTGTCTCAGCCTTTTTTTTTTTAACTTTTATTTATTCTTCTCTCATACAATATATCCTGACTGCAGTTTCCCCTCTATCCACTCCTCACAGGTCCCCCCCCACTCCCCTCCCCCAAATCCACTCCCGTACTCCCTGCTTCTCCCAGAAAAGAACAGGCCTCCCTGTAGGACATCAACCAAACACATCACAATAAGGTATGATAAGTCCTGGCACAAACCCTCACATCAAGGCTGTTCAAGGCAACCCAGTAGGTGAAAAGGGATCCCAAGAGCAGGCAAAAGAGTCAGACACCCCCAGTCCCACTGTCAGGAGTCCTCCCAAAACCCCAAGCCAACAACCATAACATATTTATGCAGAGGACCTATTGTAGACCCATGCAGGCTGCACAGTTGTCAGTTCAGTCCCTGTGAGCCCGGTGAGCCCTGCTTAGTTGATTGCACAGGCCATGCTCTCCTGCTGTCTTCAACATCTGGCTCCTACAGTTCCACCTCTCTTTCTCTGTCTCTCTCCTGTGGAGTTTGCCGAGCTCTGAGAGGAGGGACCCAATGGAGACCTCCAACCTGGGCTGTCTTTCTGTCTACTGTTGGCTGTGGATCTTGTACATGGTTTATTTTAGGGTTTTGTTTTTTTTTTTTTTGATTTTTTTGTTTGTTTGCTTTGTTCTGTTTTGTTTTTGGTTTTTCGAGACAGGGTTTCTCTGTAGCTTTGGAGCCTGTCCTGGAACTAGCTCTTGTAGACCAGGCTGGCCTCGAACTCAGAGAGATCCGCCTGCCTCTGCCTCCCGAGTGCTAGGATTAAAAGCGTGTGCCACTACTGCCTGGCTGTTTTAAAGTTGTATTTGTTTTTGTTTTTTGTTTTGTTTATTGGTGGAGCTGGAGTCGGGTATGTGCATGCCACAGTGTACACTTGGAAGTTAGGACAGCGTATGGGAACTAGATTTTTCCTTTCACCTTATAGGTTCCTGGGATCAAACTCAGGTAAGACAGGCTTGGTATCAAGAACTTTAACACACACATACACGCACCCCAAGCCATCTTGCCTCCCAAGTGTGTGGCATTTTTTTTTTTAAGATTTATTTATTTATTATGTATACAGTGTTCTGTCTGTCTGTATGCTTGGTGGCCAGAAGAGGGCACCAGATCTCATTACAGATGGCTATGAGCCACCATGTGGTTGCTGGGAATTGAACTCAGGACCTCTGGAAGAGCAGTTAGTGCTCTTAACCTCTGAGCCATCTCTCCAGCCTGTGTGTGGCATTTTTGACTTAAGTAAAAAATGAACGAGGGTCAGTGGTTGAGCAAGTGCCTAGCATGAGCAAGGGCCTGGGTTTGGTCCTCATGATGTGAACAGATATCTGTTTAAAAATAATATTGTTGGGCAGTCATGACTCATACCTTTAATCCCAGCATTCAGGAGGCAGAGGCATGTAGAGTTCAGGGCAATAGAGTTCAGGCCACCCTGGTCTTACAGAGCTAGTTCTAGGATAGTCAAGGCTAAACAAAGAAACCCTGTCTTGAAAAAAAGGGGAAATCTTTCTACTTATCCTTCTCTTTGAGTTTTTAAAAAATTTCTTTTTAACTTTGTATATTTGCACCTGAGAATGTTCCCAAACACACACATAATGTCTGCATGTGCCTTTAGAGGCCAGAGGTGTTGGAGCCCCCAGAGTTGGAGTTGTGAGCTGCCCTTCATGGGTGCTGGGAATTGAACTCAGGTCCTTTGCAAAACCAGTAGGTACTCTTAACCACTGTGCCATCTCTCCAACTTCTTCTCTTTAATGTTTGAGTAAATGATTATGAACTTGAATGAAAATACCTTTTAAAATATTGTTTGTTAAGGAAAAGTATAAATTAGGAAGATGTTGAAATAAGGTAATTTGATGTTGGCTGTGGGTGGTAGGGCACTTATCTAGCACATTCTAGGCTCTATTCAAACCATGAGATGCATGCACTCTTGCACCACTGAGATGATACTGGCTGATTTTTGAGGAGGAGTTGGAACAAGATCTCACTCTGTAGGCCAGGATGCCCTGGACCTCAGCAGTCTCCTGCCTCAGTCTCACAAATCCTGAGATTATAGGCTTGAGCTACAGTGCCCAGGAGTTTGTGGGGGGAGTTGTGTGTACATATGCACATGTAACTCAGAGGTGTTGCTGTCTATCACTCTTTACTACTTTTTGAATCAGTGTCTCTCATGAAGCTAGAACTGTCTGGAAATGCTGGGCACCAGGCCTCAGGGATTCTTTTGTTGCTGTCCCCAAGCTCTAGGATTTATTAGTGCATACCCCTACCTCTGGTTTTACTGTGTGTTCTAAGGATGGAACTCAACTCTTCATGCTTATACAGCATGCACTTTACTAACTGAGCCATCTCTCCAGACCAGGCTGAACTTGGGTTGTACTATGTAGCCAAAGGTGACACTGAATTCCTACTACTTCTGCCTCCTGTGTGCTAAAGATTAGTGTACATGACCATGCCTGGCTCTGGTGTGTTTATGTGCTGTTTCTAATACTTGTGATTACAAGTAGTCATGAATTGAGCCATGAAGTTGAGTCCATCATTGAGTCAGTTGGAGAAGCTGACCTGCCCCCAGATTCTCTGACTGTGGTGTGCTTTTCACCTTTCACCTTGAAGTGCTCTTCCAAATTCACTGGGATTTCAAGCAGGGGGAATGCTTTGGTGGCACTCATCCTATCTGTCACAAAGACCTCAGAAAAGAGCAGTGTGTCCCTCTCTTTTGTCCGTTTAGAAGACCAGCAAGGACCACTTGAAAGAGCAGCCAGCATTCTTTTTTTGTTCTTTGTTTTGTTTTTTTGAGACAGGATTTCTTGCCGGGTGGTGGTGGCGCACGCCTTTAATCCCAGCACTCGGGAGGCAGAGGCAGGCGGATCTCTGTGAGTTCGAGTCGAGCCTGGTCTACAAGAGCTAGTTCCAGGACAGGCTCCAAAACTACAGAGAAACCCTGTCTCAAAAAAAAGAAACCAAAAAAAAAAAGAGAGAGAGAGAGACAGGGTTTCTCTGTATCTTTGGTTGTTCTGGAACTCACTCTGTAGACCAGGCTGGTCTTGAACTCAGAGATCTGCCTGCCTCTGCCTACTGAGTGCTGAGATTAAAGGTGTGCAACTCCATTGCCCAGCACAGCCAGCATTCTTTAGAAGAGTCAGTGGATCTAGTCCTCACTTGACTCACATCTCTCTCTCTTTTTCTCCCTCCGTTTCCCTACAGAATTGAAGCCATCACAAGCTCAGGTCAGATGGGTTCTTTCATACGTCTGAAGCAGTTCTTGGAGGTAAGATGCTCCCTTCCAACATTCCCTAAACTGTAGCCTGAGACACACTTGGGTCCCACAGTCTTGGGCCTCCAGACCTGATAGCTGTCTCTTCTGTTTTCCCACACTCTGCTTTTTGTTCATAATTCCCCTTGCATTTTAGACCACAGTATGCCATTTCACCCCTACATACATTCTCCACACTGCCCATCAGGTAGCTGTCCTCAGAGAGTATTAGATGGTAAGGTGTGTGTAACAAATCTCTTACAAACTGTTTGGCTCGTTACCCAAGGTTCTTCTGTCAGTCTCAGGTGAAGGGAACTATGAGTGTGGCTACTTCGCCCTTGAGACCATACTGTACTTTCGCTTGGATTTTTCCTTCATTTCCAAGTACCAAGACGTTCATCTTAACAGGTCATCTAGAGCTCTGTAGTGGCTCTGTGAAGGTAGCCCCCTGACCGCCAGCTTTTAGGACCCATAAAATAGTGATGGTGCCAGGTGGACCATCCTGTGGGGAAATGGGTGGGCAGGCAGAAAAACAATTCCACAGATCCATTAGACTTTTGTCTTCTCTTTCTCTGGTCTGGGTCTTGTCCCTCAGTGTCTCCCCACTGTTAACACTAGAGGCAGTTTTTTCAGAAACTCATCCTGTTTTCTTCATCTTTTATATCCAGAAATGTCTGCAACGCAGGGAGATTCCTGTCCCCAAAGGCTTTCTGACTTCCTCCTTCTGGCGCTCCTGATGTCCTCCACCATCAGTCATCATATCAATTTGCAGAAGGGGCACAATAAAGCAACGGAGACGGCACGTTTGGAAGAAATCATGTCAGATTTAGAACTTCATCAGTGTGTTCTTATGTGTATATTTGTACCATGTGACTAAGATTTTCATAGTTACAGCCTTTTGCCAATCTCTTGTCAGATTTGGTAGTTTCTGTAGGTGTCAGGACAGAACAACAAGCTATAAGAAGAGTCAGAAGAGGCACTTAGCACTGGAATGCATCCTTTGTCTCCAGGATCTTTCAGAAAGTTGGTGAGACTTTGTGTTTCCCTCTGACCCGGAGCAAGTACACCATTTTCACTTTTACCCTCTGCCCCATCCCTTTCCATACACACACTTAAAAGAGTTAATCTCCTAAGATTCCCTTTAAAGTATCATGTGATGTTTGAGGCCAATCTCTTCTATGCAGTCTGAGTATGAGGTAAAGCACTTTATGCTTTATAGCTTGTAAACTACTTGTATATTCAGAGGACATGTGTGATGTAGGCATGGACTGAACTCCAGAGTGCATCAAGGTAGTTAGTATGTGAATCAAGACTAGGAACATGGAACTATAGAGTACTCTCTGTCTTCTTGATCTGGAATTTGGACCCTGGATAGCTGGGGATGCTGTACTAGTTTCGGTACCTTTTTGTTGTTTTTCTGACAGAAACTAAGATTGACTGAGATATGGCTTGCAACATTAGGTGTAAGCTGAAGATCATCAGCAGTTAATGCATTGGTCATTAGGAGGAGCTGACTATCTCAGGTGGAAGCTGGTATTTGTTTTATGAATAGATTGACTCTCTTTGTGTACTGCAGAGGTAGAGCCACAGATCAAATCTAGTCCAGCAGGCATAAGGCCTTGTATAGTGCATATTTGTTGTTTCTCTTGAATGGCCTAAGCATTCCAGTTGTTTACTACAGTGCCCAAAAAAGTAATAAAGTTTAAATTTTTAAAATCCTCTGCTATTATGTGGTTGCCGCAATATTATCTGTGTCTTGCACATGAGCAGTGTATGTAAATCCTATGGACATGACTATGTGCAGGTCTAGGTATGGAATATGTGTTTCTTCCTCTTTATCTTCATCTTGGAAAACCTGGTTTTATATCATTCCTTTTTTTAAAAAATGATGTTCCAATAACTGACTTTGATCTAGCAAGAGATGTGGGGGTTGAGACTATAGCCTTTACTTTGCATGCAGGAGACCTTGGGCTCCAGCTGCAGTGCCCCTTCCCAGGAAGAGAAGTAAGAACATTAAGTCCACTAATGTAACAGAACAGAATGTACACATGAATCAGGAGACTGCACTCCATTCATTTTTGTTATATCAAAAATGTAATATAAAGCCATGTGGCAGTGGCGCACGCCTTTAATCCCAGCACTTGGGAGGCAGAGGCAGGTGGATCAGTGAGTTCAAGGACAACTTGGTCTATAGTGCGAGTCTCAGGACAGCCAGAGCTAAATCCTGTCTTGAAAAACCAAGAAAAAGTAAAAAAAGTACTAGTCCTTGAAAGCTATATTATAACCATTTAGGATCATTAAATGCAGGTTTAGTAGTTAGTCAACTCAGAATCAGACTAGACTTGTAGTCATATTAGATATGTTTTCCAGGCCAAACAAATACATTTTATGTGCTCTTCAAACACTTCAGAAACCTACAGAATATGGCACTTAAGATATTTTTTAACATAAAGCTCTTCAAGACAGTGATATACGTCTGTTCCTAGCAGCATCAATCTATTTCAGAGAAGATGATAGGCACCGAAGAACCTCCATATAGTTTGCTTTCATTTGTTACAAAGTTAGTCCTTGGACAAGAAACTGCCCTTGCCTCCACTGCTGATAGTATGCTGTCCAAATTGTATAAGCAGGACACAAAAGGCAACTGCCAAGCTTTGTCAAGACAAAGTAAGATAGTTCTTCAAAATTCCTGCTTCACAGAAAAGTATGTCAGATATTCTAGATAGGCCTGTAGGCCAAAGATGGATGCCCCAACATTTCAGAGGAACCTTGGGTTGCTGTTCAGGCAGCCAGGATGTTTCTGTCCTTTCTATAGTTTTGGAAGTTGTTTGATCTGTACTTCCTGTTTACTCAGGTATTAGTTTATCCTTCTCAGGTCTCTGGTGGGGTTGAAGAATCGATAGTTATACTGTTTTCTTTGTTACCAAATTCAGAAAAGAAACTTATAAAAAAGATGTAAAGTTTATAAAGTTGAGAGACATAAAAGCTTAAGTTGTTTAAGAAAATGTTTTAAGGTCTAAAATGATTTATTTTTAGGCTGGTAATACAAGTTATGGTAGAAAGTGGGTTAGGTATAAACTTTGGACTCATCAAGATATGTTAAATACAAATGGAGTAAGCCAGGTATGGTGGCACTCACCTTTAATCCCAGCACTCAGGAGGCAGAGGCTAGAAAATCTCTGAGTTTGAGGCTAACCTGGTCTACAAAGTGAGTTCCAGCCTAGCCAGGACTGTTTCATGGAGAAACCCTGTCTCGAAAAAACAAAAACTAAACAAAACAAAAAATAAGTAGACTGGGCATTGTAAATATAATTCTTACCTGATAATTGTTCCAAGTGTATATAGTTTTACTGTGTTTGAATTAAAACCTTTCCTTTTTATTTAGACAATGCCTGATAATTGTTCTTGTATATAGTTTTATTGTGTTAGAGCTAAAACCTTTTCTTTTTATGTAGATAAATGTGAAGGGGCCTGCGATTTTATCTCACTGTGACACTCTGAGACTGTTAATAAAATTACCCTTGAATCAGGGTAGAATCAATTACTAGCTGACCAAAATTACCCAGAGAGATTTTGGAGGACCCAGGATATGATAAAGAAGCACGGGAAAGAGTAGGGAGGGGCTTAGAAAGATGTGTGGGCCCTTTTTATCTGGGAAGTGTGGAGAGAGGGTCATCTGGTTGTTCTTCACAGTTTTCTTAATCTATCACTATTCTATCACAGTATCTGACAACTGGTTTTTAATAATAGAATCATTTAGATGCTGCATCATGTGGTCTCATGTGTAACACAACATGCATTTTGGAGGCCATCAAATAACTTTGTGGAGTCAGTTCTCTTTATCTCTTTTTATATGGGTTGGGGATTGAACTCAAGTGACAAACTCTTTTACAAGCAGAGTCATCTCACCAGCCTGAGAAAACTTTTGTTTGAGAATATTTGTGTGAAGATGTGTCACTGTGGTTGGTTTAATAAAGATCTAAATGGCCAATAGCTAGGCCAGAGAGATAGGTGGGATTTCCAGGAAGAGACGTGGAGAAGGAATCTAGGTGTGCAGTTTACACCAGAGAGACCAATGAGACTCTGAAGAAGTTGGACATATGGTGCAGAGCAGAGGTAACTGAGCCATGTGGCAGAGCATAGATTAGTAGAAACAGGTTAATTCGAGTTATAAGAGCTAATTGGGGACAATCCTAAACTAAAAGCCAAGCATCATTATTAAAAGTAAGTTTCTTTTTTTTTCTTTTTTCTATGATATTTATTGAGCTCTACATTTTTCTCTGCTCCCCTCCCTGCCTCTCCTCTCCCCCCTTCAACCCTCCCCCAAGGTCCCCATGCTCCCAATTTACTCAGGTGATCGTGTCTTTTTATACTTTCTACTTCCCATGTAGATTATATCTATGTAAGTCTCTCTTAGTGTCCGTATTGTTGTCTAAGATCTCTGGGATTGTGGTATGTAGGCCGGTTTTCTTTGCTTTATGTTTATAAACCACTTATGAGTGAGTACATGTGATAATTGTCTTTCTGTGTCTGGGTTACCTCACTCAAAATAATGCTTTCTAGTTCCATCCATTCTCCTGCAAAATTCAAGTTGTCGTTATTTTTTTCTGCTGTGTAGTACTCCATTGTGTAAATGTACCACATTTTTTTTATCCATTCTTTGATCGAGGGGCATTTAGGTTGTTTCCAGGTTCTGGCTAAGACAAACAAAGCTGCTATGAACATAGTTGAGCACATGTCCTTGTGGCACGATTGAGCATCCTTTGGATATATACCCAAAAGTGGTATTACTGGGTCTTGAGGAAGGTTGTTTCCTAATTTTCTGAGAAATCGCCACACTGACATCCATAAGGGTTGTACCAGCTTGCATTCCCACCAGCAATGCAGAAGCGTTCCCTTTTCCCCACAACTTCTCCAACACAAGTTGTCATCAGTGTTTTTGATCTTGGCCATTCTTACAGGTGTAAGATGGAATCTCAGAGTTGTTTTGATTTGCATTTCTCTGATGACTAAGGATGTTGAACATTTCCTTAAGTGTCTTTCAGCCATTTTAGATTCCTCTGTTGAGAGTTCTCTGTTTAGGTCTGTACTACATTTTTTTTATTGGATTACATGACTTTTTGGTGTCCAATTTCTTGAGTTCCTTGTATATTTTGGAGATCAGACCTCTGTCTGATGTGGGGTTAGTGAAGATTTTTTCCCATTCTGTAGGCTGTCGTTTTGTCTTGTTGACCGTGTCCTTTGCTTTAGAGAAGCTTTTCAGTTTCAGGAGGTCCCATTTATTAATTGTTTCTCTCAGTGTCTGTGCTGCTGGGGTTCTATTTAGGAAGTGGTTCCCTGTGCCAATGCGTTCAAGTGTACTTCCCACTTTCTCTTCTATAAGGTTCAGTGTGGCTGGCTTTATATTGAGGTCTTTTTTTTTTAAAATATTTATTTATTTATTTATTATGTATATAATATTCTGTCTGTGTGTATGCCTGCAGGCCAGAAGAGGGCACCAGATCCCATTACAGATGGTTGTGAGCCACCATGTGGTTGCTGGGAATTGAACTCAGGACCTTTGGAATAGCAGGCAGTGCTCTTAACCTCTGAGCCATCTCTCCAGCCCCTTGAGGTCTTTGATCCATTTGGATTTGAGTTTTGTACATGGTGATAGATATGGGTCTATTTTCATTTTTTTACATGTTGATATCCAGTTATGCCAGCACCACTTGTTGAATATGCTTTCTTTTTTCCATTTGATATTTTTTGCTTCTTTATGAAAGATCAGGTGTTTGAAGATGTGTGGATTGATATCCAGGTCTTCTGTTTGGTTCCATTGGTCCTCCTTTCTGTTCTTATGCCAGTACCAGGCTGTTTTCAGTACTGTAGTTCTGTAGTAGAGTTTGAAGTCAGGGATTGTGATGCCTCCAGAAGTTCTTTTGTTACCCAGGATTGTTTTGCTATCCTGGGTTTTTTGCTTTTCCAAATGAAGTTGAGTACCGTTCTTTCAAGGTCTTTGAAGAATTTTGTTGGGATTTTGATGGGTAAAAAGTAAGTTTCTGTGTTGTTATTTGGGGGCAGGCGATCAAAAGATAATCCAACAAGAAAGATTGATAAATGCCTTTTTTTTCCCTTTAGGTTTTTCAAAACAGAGTTACTCTATGTAACAGCACTGGCTGTCCTAGAACTCACAGAGATCTGCCTGCCTCTATCTCCCGAGTGCTGGGATTAAAGGATGTGCTTCTATACCTGGCGAGAATACCTTTTTTAGCAATTTAATATTCTTCCTTTGGATGTGATTAGCAGTCTTGGCATTTGTCATTCGATGCTAATTATCCTAATGGAGTCTCAAATGTGAACAAAGAAGATCATTGAAGGCTGGGTTTTTGATACCCACTGATAGTGTTGCCTCAGAAACCATGACTTCCAGCTGATAGCTGTAGCCCCATACAGGCATGCCAGATTCTTTGCCACAGAACGCTACAAGCTACATTCTCTTTTCAGCTCCAATTCTCTGCCTGCTCTCACTGCAGGTTGACCTCATTTCTTGGGCTGAGTGCCCAAATTTTTGTCATGTCATTCTTTGTCCTATATCATCTTAGTGCGAATTTGATGATGTGCTGAGAATTCCAGTAGGCATCAACCTCTGCACATCCATCATCATATAGAAAGGGATGACCCTGGGGGCTTCTTGTTGGCCTTGGGATCACACCCGCGCACACATACACACATGCGTGCACAATCAGGAATCCTGTGATGACTGCAGTAACAATGATGTTCAGACATCCCTAGGTGCCAAGATGACATAAGCCACAGAGCTGCTCATATGTCCTTTTCACATCTGACTAAGTCTCTTTGCTCTACCATACTTAATGAAGTCACTGGATTTCCTGTATATCTACAAAAGCATGCAAGAGCTGTGAGCCTCCAGCAATGTGATGCATTTACAAAAATGCTCATTGTAAAGGGCTTACTGATAGTCCCTAGTAAAAGCCAGGCTTCATTTATTAAACAATACCCGGTTAGGGGCTGGAGAGATGGCTCAGAGTTAGAAGCAATTGCTGTTTTTGCAAAGGACCCAGGCCTTTGAGGAAGTTCACAACAGTCTGTAATTCCAGTCAGAGCATCCAAAGTCTTTTTCTGGCCTCCAAGGGCATTAGGCATCTACATACTGCAGGTGAGCACTCATACACATAAAATATTTTTATTTTTTAAAGCAAGAGTTTGTAAAAGCAAGTATACATTTGGACTCCTCTGAGGCAGATGATTGTTGATCTGTAGTGCTGGGGATTGATCCTGGGCTTCATCTATTAGAGGCACATATTCTACTAACTGACAAACTCCCAGCTAGCATTGTGCTTTTGAAGTAGGTAAAGATAGGTGCATGGAGAAAAGCAGTAAGAAATATTGCCATGGGGCAGTAGACTGATGCAAGCTTTTCAAGGCTCTGGAAATGACTACTTAAATTGTCATTAGGCTATTCTCTGGACAATGGAATGCTAACATTCTTTTTTGAGATTTGATATGGTTTATGAAACTGATTATTAAAAAATGTGTCTAAGATTAGCAGGAGTTCTGGGTGTGATGTGCTGCCTCTGCAACCAAAGCAGTCAGGCAGCTGAAGCTGCAAGATCACCATGAGCTCGGGACAGACTAGGCCACAGCGTGAGGCCCTATCTCAAACACCACTAATTTCAGTACCCGGTGTGGCTCAGCAGGTAAAGGTACCTGCCACCAAGCCTGATGACCTGTGTTTGATCCCCAGGATCCACATGGTAGAATAACCAACTCCAGAAGTTGTCCTCTGACTTCCATACATGCCCTGTGGGCACACAAGTAAGCACACATGAATAAATGTAATAAAAATTTTAAGTATATAGTTCAGTTAGTAGAATATATTCAGAAGTGCCTAGCCCAGATTGCCAGAACTTTCTCATCCTAGGTGGAAACTGGTGCCATGAAACAATAGTCTTTTCCCACATTCCTGTCTCCCTGCAGTCCCTGGCCACCAATACTCTGTTGTCAGACCTGACAGTTGCAGGGTTGTGAGATAAGCAGAATCATATAAAATTGGTTCTGTGTCTGGCTTATTTCACTTAGCATAATGCCCTCAAGATTCACACAGTCTCTGTGTTTGGAAGACTTAGGTGACTCGCTTGCCAGCTCCACTCCTGCAGAACGTCATTACATCCATTTTGTCAGCATGACTCTTCCCAATCAGCTTCTTTACAGGGGGAAAAATAACGCAAGCACTTTGTTTTGAACTTTGCAGAGAATGCAGAATAGCGGTGGAGAAAGTGGACAGGTGACTTTCCATGGCTGTGATGGATAAAGACCTAACAATTAGTGTTTTCCCCAACCACCAACTGACATTTTTGAACAAGGGATCAGGACTACAGAGTTTAAATCCAGGGGCTGTGGAAAGCTTAGAATTCACTTGGATTCACTGCTTGGAAGAAGGCAGAGAGGTGTGACTGAGAACATGGTGCTAACCCAAGCTTTCGCTGTGCTGTTCCTGCTTTATTTCTCCCTCTGAAGTTCTCTTATAAAACAAGGTTATTATCTGGAATATACTCTCCCTCTCCCCACGCCTAATAAAATGTGAGGCATGTGCTGAGATTGGCAGGAGGGAGGGAAGCAACAATAGCAGCCATGAAGAACGGCTTTTCGATGGCTCATTTCTAGTTCCAAATGAGAAAAGGTGAGTGGGCGAGTAGAAGCCCGAGGCACTGTTATCCTGGTCATTCTTCTGCTCAGAGAAAGGATCAACAAACACGATTTTACTTTCCAAATCAGAAGAGAGCTCTCGATAGGTTTCCAATCTGTTTGGCATTTGGTAGAAGCAGTAGAACACCTATTTCAGTTGGAGGCCAGGGTGACCCTCAGCCCTGATCCCATCCTTTACCATTGAAGCATAAGGTCTTGGGAATTTGGGGATTTACATTTGTATTAGTCATTTTGTACCCAAGGGTGAATATCTGATTTTTAAAATTTGCTAACTAGCTAAAATGGTGGCTTACTATGGTTGCCATCAGCTGTTTTCAGAAATGCGCAGTCCAGAACCTGCTGTGGTGGGACATACCTTTAATCTCAATACTTAGGAGAAAGAGGCAGGGGGATGTCTGAGTTTGAGGACAGCCTGGTCTACAGAATGAGTTCCAGGACAGCCGGAGCTACAAAGGGAAACTAAAAGTTCAGGAAGCAGCTCTCCAACCTGTTTTCTCTGTAAAGATTTCAGGAAATGCCTCCTTTCCTCAAGATTTGTGAAGCTACTTCTGGGGTGTGGCCACTCCTTTTCTGTCTCTCCACTCCAAGGAAGAGGACTAGGAATCTTTCTTCACTATCATGCCTACAGCCAGGGCAGCTTAGATGTCACCATGCAGATCCTAGGCTCAAGAGAAGCCAAACTGCAGAGGAACAGGAAGCTCAGGACTGGGCCTCACCCAAGTTCTGGAGCAATGCCCAGTGTCTTTGTAATTATTTAACGAGGAGGGCGGCTTGGTAACCAGGAGGCTTGTGCCTGGGGGAGCTGCAGAACTCCCAGTCGGCCCTGACTACACAGGAATGAGCTGGGTGCTACTCCAAAGGTTGCCACACAGCTGCCACCCAAATGGAGGAAGGGAAAGAGCTTTTGCAGGAGGGGAGCCTGCCTACAGTTTAGAGCCAGGCCCTGAAAAGGGGCTGTACAAAACAGAAATTGCAGAAATCTTGTTTTCCTTCTCAAAAGTTCAGCACCCCCCTGCACAACTCCTTGTGTTCAAACCTCAGCTGTTCTGATTGCTTCGTGCCTGACCTGGGGAAAAGAGCCAGCCTCTATGTCATCAGGGTGCTCATTCGTAAAATGGGGAAGGCAGTATCTACCTTGTGATATTAGTGCAAAGATTAAAAGCCCAAAGAGGTAGCACACACAGTGTCACCTACACAGCAAAGTTTAATTAATTGTGGGAAAAGAAACCCTAATATCTTTTTTTTTTATCAGTTAGAACGAATGCACCCTATTCTACTGACAACAGGAAGAAAAACTGCTGACGAATTCTCCAAATCCTGAAATAAAAGCGTTGTGACACAAACCAGTCTTTTTATTTTTCTTAATCAGGATTTTCTTTTTCCTACCACCTCCTCAAACACGGAGTCCCAAATCATCTGATTTTCTTGGCCCCAGCCCCCAACAAAACAGGCAGACTCGGGTCTTCCAGCGCCAAGCCTCCTCCTGAGAAACTGGAGAGGCAGAGCCAACATTCCGGAGAGATCATCCGAAACCGACAGGGCGTTTTTTCCGGCCAGGGCAGCAGCATCCCAATCCTGACTGCAGCAATGGGTCCCGCCCCGCCCTTCGCCGCAGTCCCGGAAGGGCTCCCAGGGGCGGAGGGGCGCGGCGCAGATTCTCTGCAGGGCGGACTGGGCGGGGCAGGATTGCAGGACCCACGCCGCGGCGGGCGGAGGCGGCGACTCCTCTGCGCCGCGCCCCGCACCCCTCTCGCGCGCGCCCCCGAGTTCCCCTAGCTCCGCCGCCCTCTGGTTGTTTATCCCCACCCCCACCCCCCTGCCCCGCACCGCTGCCACGGCTTCTTCCGGATGCGCTCGGCCCTTTCCGCGCGGCAGCCGAGCGGCGAGTCCCGCCCCTCGCGTCGCCAACTCGGGAGCTTCCCTCGAGCTCGCGCTCGGCCGCCGCGGGGGCGCGCGCGGTCGCCTATAAAAGCCCCAGTGCGCGCGCGTCACCGCCACTATCCGCTGCGGAGCGAACGGCGTGAGGCAGAGGCCGCGGCGGCGCATCTTTTTCCTCAGCAGCCCTCAGCGCGGCGACCCACGCCCCTCACCCCCGGGAGCCGGTGAGAAAAGGTGGAGGGAGGGAAGGAAAGGGCTGAGGTCAGCCGCGCACCGGGGCGGTGTGGACAGGTGAGCCGTGTGGCCTCACGGGCGGCTCCGTGGGCCGCCGCCGTCGCCTTTGTGGCGCGTGGGTTGCGGGCGCGGCGGAGCCGGGCGGCGACCTGGAATGTCACGGGCTGGGGCAGCCGCGAGGGCCCCTCCCTGTGCCCGCGGCCCCACCCGTCGCGGCAGGTGGTGGGGGTGGTCCTCCGCAGCACCCACCCGCGAGCGCCCCCACGCCACCCTGCGCCCGCACCATCGGTGCCCGCACCTCTTGGAGGAGGACGAGCAGTGAAGGGCTCCCTGACCTTAATTTCGTCCTGTGCGGCGGTCCCGGGCCCTCCAGCCGCAGGAAGGTCTCCTTTTTCTTTCCTGGTAATAAATGTCTTTTCTCTCCAGTGCTGACCTGCTCCTGTACAGTTGTTAGATGCGGCGCCTCTTGGTAGGAGATCCAAATCCAATAAATAACTTAATAGCTCACAGCTTTTTTATTTTATTTTTTTTATTGTGAGACTGTATTTTGTTTTGTTTTTAAGTCTAAGTTAATATTTTTTTTTGTCAGATTTTACCACCGTGCCAGTGTGGAGTGATAGAGCAGTCTTTTGTCTGAAGCTGTCCTTATAAATTTGATGAAACGCTTCTCAATGAAAAATTTTATTTTACAAGTCTCTTAGGTACTGGAATATAAAACAAGTGGACCTCGGTGTAAGTCAGGTTCGATGTGTTTTCAATGAATAGTCTTTACACCTGGGGTGACAGAATTTTTAGCTGTTACAGTTTACAGAGTCCTTTTGACCTCCCCCCCCAAAAAAAATCTCTACAAGCTCTTACTTTTTTAGCCCAGGCTGGCCTGGAATTTCCTGACTAGCCCAGGCTGGCCTCAAAGTCAGGGTTTTCCTGCCTCAACTTCCCAAATAATCAGATTTTTATATATAGACCCCAAATATTTTAATTCGTTTGTTCTTTCCTTTGGTATTTTCGAAAAGCTAATTATCATGGCTGTCAAGGAACACGAAGCATTTTCATAATATGTTAAGAAATTGCGTTGTCATAGCAATTGGACTTCAGTGAAACAGAATGTATCAAAGATGGCAGGGTGGGGGTGTCTTGCAGCCAGGAAACAAGAGTTTAGGAATAGCAGCAGCGACAGTGAGTTGCATGAACTATTGAGCCAATGATCCCACTCATACTAAATGGCTTAGATTTTAAAGGTCAAATTGAAGTCAAAGTTGACCAAAAAAAAAAAAAATGTGTTCCACTAAGGTTCCCTGCAGGAAATTAACAATAAGCCTTTTTTAGTAACTGGGCCATTAATTTCTCAAAGGGACCCTCAAAGTGTGTTGACTGTTACCCAGGGACCTAGATAAAAAGGATGGAATGCAAGGCTTGCCCTATACGAGACAAGTGTGGAACGGTTCTTAGGATTAACCCAGGGCTTGGGGACTTATTTTAGATATGCATTCCCACTCCCTACTTTTTGAGACAAGGTCTTGATATGTAGCTCTTTCTGGAACTGTGTAATTGGTTGTAGCTGGTCTTGAACTTACTATACTTCTGCCAACAAGCTTGGCTGCCACCAGTCTTGGCTTTTATAGCCCTCTTAAAGAGGAAGCCTTTGCTCTGTTATCTCCCCCTCAGCTTCCTAAGTAGCAGGGCCTGTGGCAGGCAGCAGCCAGCTGCTTTCTGGTAGTGCATTTGGCCCTGGCTGTATGTTTTGTAATAATCCAATAATTGGAAAAATCTGATGTCAAGTAATCTACTGAACAGGTTTAAGTGGGGAGAGCCATTTTAAGTGTAGGTTTTAGTTCCCTGGATTAGAATTTTGTATTTTCCTTGTCTCCTTTCACCTCAAAGGGTGGGGCCTCTGCGGATATTGAGAAATGGCTCTTAGGTCTTAGGATGGCTCCCCCATCCTCTCTGGAACATGCGAAGGACAGAGAGTCTGAGGGCAGCCTCTACTCCATGCTTCTAGGTCGGCTGCAGCTCATCAGCTGTGCCTCACAGAGGAATGCCATGTCCAGTGGCAAAGGCTGACTCCAGGAATGCGGAGGTCTGCATGGCTGATCTCAGCCAGTTGAGTGGAACAGCTGTGCAGTGAGCCAGCACCTTGCCCATCTCTCTTGCACATGCTGCTTATTCTTGTTTTGAGGAGGAAATAATAGTGTTTTGTAAAGGACCTGCACCAACAAATGACTTACTTAATGCTTTTACTTGATTACTTTTACTATGCAAATTCCTAAAATCTGCAAGATTCCTATTTCATCAGAATGTGGATGGAAAGAGGCCATATTTATTTTTAAAAGAACATTCAGTATTAAAAATCAGGTGCTTAAAAATTGGGTGCTTGGCAGTGGTGGCACACATTTATTCCCAGCACTCGGGAGGCAGAGACAGGTGAATCTCTTAGTTCGAAGCCAGCTTGGACTAAATAGTGAGTTCCAGGACAGCCAGAGCTTCACAAGGAAAACTTATCTTGAAAAACCAAAATATAAAATAAAATTAAAAAAGTCAATACTTGGGCAAACTGAGGCCTGAAAGAGTGTGTGACTTGGCCAAGGCAGCACATTTAGGTGATGGTAATTGTTTCAGATTCCTGGTGGGATTTGGATACTGGGGAGATGTTTGCTATTAAATGTTCACCTGTTTTCATGTGTTTTCACAGACCTGTTCCCTTTACTTTGAAGTGGCTCTGCCCCACTTGCCCTTAGAAGTGTTATCTTGCTCTTCCCCCTCTGTAGACTCCACACTCCTCCATCATGTTGTCATCGTTTCGTAAACGCAGAGTTCAGGTATTTGACCAGCATGCAGATAATGTGTTGCCTTTCGGGTTTTTTGCCTGGCTTGCAGTGAAGACATACTGATGTCTAAGGTTGAATGATCCAAAAAGGAGAAGCCCTTGCCCGCATGACCTTTCTGTTAGGCAGAAAGGTTAGTGACAGTCTGGTTGGGATTTCTGGTTTCAGGATTGGAAGTGTCAGTATGTTTACTCTAAAATTCCCAAAGCCTGCTGTTCTCTACCTTTCTGACACTCTTTTAAGGCACGAATGTATTCGTTTCTTAATGCCATCCTTGTGTTTGCATGTGGTGTTTGCTGATCTTTAATTGATGGCTGCTTGGTTCCTAAGAACCAAGGGAATAATTTACTTTACATATTTAAAAAATTACCTGAAAACAAATACTGTTTTTAGTTTGGCAAGTGCTGTAACCTGAGTTTGTCTACTTTTTTTCCATTGACTTAGCTCTTTCATAATCCCTGTGATCAAATGGAAATAACAGTTTCTTTCTCTAAAACCAACATTCTGGCCCGGTGTGGTGGCACACACCTTTAATCCCAGCACTTGGGAGGCAGAGGCAGGCATCTGAGTTAGAGGACAGCCTGGGCTTCAGAAAAACCCTGTCTTTTAAAACCAGAAGACACAAAAACAACACTCTATTATGTTTTATGTGTAGTGTTTCAGTGTTTGCTAAAATTGAGCCCTTTTCAAAAAAGAAAAAATGCTTAAAATGACCTTGATATCCTAAAATGAGAGTTAAAAATTACAGACTTTTCTAGTGATTATAGCTGCTAAATCTAAGGCAGGCCCTTTTATAAATGAAACTGTTAATTATTGAAGGCTTATAGCCTTTTCCTGTCTTGAATCATAATATATTGCACTTAAACCCTTTTCATCTGAATTTTGCAGGTTGAAAGGTAAGTAGCAGGAAGATAGTATGTGGGGAACATCAGAAGTAAGTTGCCCAGCATTGCTCTGCATTTCTGGGTTTTGATGCAATGCAGTATGAATCTCTTGCTTTCTTGAAGCTAAGACCTGCTCACCTCTGCAGAATTGTGCTAACAAGCTGAATTAATCAATTTGAAGGCTGACATGCAGAGCCACAATCTTGACTGGAATGTGGTTAAAACAGATTGCCGGAACTCTTGTTAATGTACTATTTACTGCTCTGCTTACCATCCTGTCCGCTACTAAAACCTGTAGCTAAGCTAGTTGTGAGTTGGTTTGTTTGATCTGAGAATCAACTAGTACACAGTTTTGTGGATGCTAACCAATTCTTTGGTAGTTCTCAGGCAAGCCATTTCACATCGGTGGATGTGTTCCTCTTGCTTTGCAAATCTGAGATTCACTCTGTGCTGACCTCATAAGCCACAGAGAGAAGGTATTGTCAGTTCTGCACATTTGAGCTCTGACTAAGCAACAAAACCCAAACTGATAAATTGTTCTGTGACCTTTGCCTTGGGTGATGTTTACGAATTTTTCCATAGAGCCAACTGATCGCTTTTTTTTCTGTGATTCCCTAAAATGCCTTTCTTGCAAAAGAGAACAGCTGGTGTCCGGCCTGAAAATCAACCTTCATTTTATAGCGTTCCAAGTCCTCTGGCCTTCAGGACATTCAGTGTGTTGCAGTGGATTTAAACGCAAGCAAAAGCCAAGATTCCTTTCATATTACTTTACTTTTTCTTTTCTTTTGAAGTACCATAGAAAGACAAGTAATTGAATTGTTCGACCCTATGAAATGTGGTTATGGCTGTCCTAAACCACTCACTTACTTGCCAGATTTATGGAATCGAAAATATTTGACCTTTGGTTTGAAAATGTTTTCATCCATAGTCTTGTTACTTAACCCACTGTCTCCCCATGCTCCCAGTATAGATATATAATGGCATGTAACTGCTTATAAATTAAGTGAAGGCATTTTAAAAATCCCCAAGTACCAAGAAGGGTCTCAAACAGCTGTTTCGTGGCATTTGGCTGTCCTGACAAATAAAATGCTTGTGTAAGTTTGTTTAGGAATCCAGTTCAGTATAGAATGTGTACAAGTTTATATTATGCATGAGGAAGCATTCTTTGACTTCCTGTATCTTTGGAAATTCATTTAGAAAATTTTAGTTAGAAATTTCTAGTTAGACTTCATGCCTTATCTGGAGCTCAGCAGTTAAGAGCACCCGGACAGCTCACACAGACAAACATGCAGGCACACCCCAATGAACATAGAATAAAAATAAAATTTGTAAAAGGAAAGAATCAACTAGATCTGGCAGAATGCTGACAAGTGCTTTTGTTTATTACAGTAGAGGGCATTGCTGTAATTCTTGTTTGATCCCCTGAGATCAGCTTGCTGAAGGATGCAGCTATTGTTTTGACTGCTGCCTTTATGAAGAGCCCACATCTCTGCCTTCTCTAACATTTGTAAAAATACGAACTTTTACACAGAGAAACCCTGTCTCGAAAAACAAAACAAACTTTTCTTAAAAGTTACCTTAAATGTAACAGATTTTTTTGTTGTTGTTGTTGTTTTTGAGATAGGATTTCACTGTGTAGCAGTTCTGGAACTCACTCAGTAGACCAGGCTGACCTTGAACTAAGAGATCTGCCTGCCTCTGCCTCTGAATTAAGTTTTGGAATTTAATTCTGGAATTAAAGGTGTCATCGTCCCCAGCTAAATATAACACTATCCTTAAACCCACAGAGAATACATTTAACCCTGATTTCCCCTCGTTTATTCTTTGTGTATGTGGACCTGCTTAACAAAAATCAGAGTTGATTGGCAGCATGGAGATAAGCTGTCGGTTGTTGACTGTGAGGCAGTCCCCCATTGTGGTTTTAGGCAGTTAGTATGGCAGACAGATAGGCTGGTAGGTTTGGAGATTGTTTTTTTTTGTTGTTGTTGTTTTGTTTTGTTTTTATCCCAGATTCTTCCTGCCCAGTGATTTAAAGGTGTTAATCTCATTAGTTTAAGTGCAGCCTGGAACATTCTCTGGAGTATGCCTTATCAGGCTGCTGCATATTGCCAGGGCAGGGGAGGGCTTCTTTCAGAATGCACCTGCAGTCATGGATGGAATGTAGTAAACACAGGCAGGGTCCCAGAAACTCCAGTAACTTTGACATAATATTGGGTGAGAGGTTATATACCTTTGAGTAACAGTTTTTGGTTGTATTTATGAAAATTTATTTTCTTCATGTTGTCTGAAAATGTTCCTTTTAGGAGTGAAAAGAAAATGGAGTTCTTGCACCTAAATAACATCTAATAGATTAAGAGAATAATAATCTCCTGTAATCATAAAAATCTGCAGTGGGAGTGAGGTGGTGTCCAACTCTGCAGAGAGAGCCGGTTGTGCTTGGCAGAGGTCCCACCTTCTGACATCAGCTGATGTACTGCAGGAAAGAAAAGTCTATTATTGCCTAACCAAAGTACTTGGTATAGAATTGACTCTACTTCACTGGGTCCACAAAGAGAGCCTTTTAGGTTGGGTCATCTCTGGATGGTCTCCCTGCTTTGGTAGCAGTTTGCTAATAGCAGGCTGAGCCCATGCAGAGAGACTGGAGTGGAATCTTGAGTATTGTGATGGAAATTGTCTATCAGACAGGGTTGCTTCCTGATGTGTTCTGCACTCCACTTCTATACTAGAGCTTGAACATATGGCCTTGCACATAACAGGCAAGTACTCTACCAGTAAGAGCTGCCTCTTTCTAGAGTAGCCACCACCGTAATTTTTGAGACAGGTTCTCAACAAGTTGTTTCAGACTAGCCTTGAGCTTCCTCGCCCTCTGGAGTAGCTGGATCTGTAGTTCTGAGCTACAAGGCTCAGCTCCTATTGTGGTTGCTTAGAGATTTTCCTGCAGCTGAAGGAGTTTTAAAACATGGTGGGTCCTGTAATAGGAGACAGGAGAGGCACCATACACTTCAACCTTCCTTCCCTGGGGGGAAAATGGTTATAAGAAAATTTTGTTAGCAAGCAAATTAAGTACAGCATTTCTGATGGTTTTCCTTCTTTTTGTTGTTGTTTTTGATACAGCTCTATCTGTCCTGGAACTCAGTCTGTAGACCAAGCGGGCCTTGGACTGCCTGATTCTGCCCCCTGCAGGCAGGGATTAAAAGTGTGTGCCGTTCCTACATGGCTTTTTCTTTTTCTTTTTTTCCTTTACAGTTTCCTGTGGATGAGAACAAGGACAATACATAAATAAATCATCCTTTTGTTTTTGTTTTGTTTATTTGATGGGGGGGTCTCACTGGGTAGCCCAGGCTGGCCTCCAACTGGAAACATCCTATCTTAGTGTCCCTGGTGTTAGATCTCAGGCATGTGCCAACAGTTCAGCTAGCTATTAATTTTAAGGATTTTGAAGTTCATTTTAAGAATTGATGATAGTTGTTTTCAGTCCCACTGCCCACCAAGGGTACAGAGCTGTGCCTTGCTAAGTTGTTGCCTGACGTCAGCCTGTGCTGGTGAAGAGAGCTGCTGCCTCCTCATGGAACATTTGGTGCTGCCCATCTGAGACTGATCTGGATCTCCTAGGGTGATACCTAGTTGGATGTCTTTAGTCACTGTACTATTTGTCATTCTTGTCACCAGTCTAGCATTCACTAGAGGAGACTCCCAGACTCAGAATATAGAGAAAGAAGCTGGGCGGTGGTGGCGCACACCTTTGATCCCAGCACTTGGAAGGCAGAGGCAGGCGGAATGAGTCCTCTGAGTTTAAGGCCAGCCTAGTCTACAGAGAAACTTCGAGGACAGTCAGAACTATTACACAGAAAAACCCTGTCTTGAAAAACGAAAAGAATAAAAAAAAGAATATAGAGAAAGAAAGAGCCATTATCCTACCCTCCCCACTCCTTGCAAATGAATTTGTGTATTTTCTTAGTCATTTAGTCAACAATCATTTCTATGTATATCTATTTGTTTTGAGACCTGGTCTCACTATGTAGTCTAGAACTTGCTGTATATTGACCGTTCTGGCCTTAAATTTCAAGATCCTTCTGCATTGTTGGGATCAAAGTCATATACCACCACACCTGGCTTAAAAGTTTTTTTTCTTTTTTAAAAAAATATTTATTATATATACAGTGTTCTGCTTGCATGTGTGCCTGCAGGCCAGAAGAGGGCACCAGATCTCATTACAGATGGTTGTAAGCTTCCATGTGGTTGCTGAAATTGAACTCAGGACCTTTGAAAGAAGTCAGTGCTCTTAACTGCTGAAACATCTCTCAAGCCCCCAAGTTTTATTTTTTAAAATTACCTTTCTTGCTGGGGGATGGTGGCAGGAGGATCTTTGTGAGTTTGAAGCCAGCCTGGTCTACAAGAGCAAGTTCTACAACAGTCTCCAAAGCTGCAGAGAAACCCTGTTTCAAAAAATACCTTTCTTACCATTTTAAATGTTTTGTAAAGCCCCTTGTTACCATACCAGAGAGTCACTAAACATGTACAGAAGAGCACACTGATTTTACGAAGAAAATAAAAAAGGTAAGGATAATGTCCATAGGCATTTGTCCAACTTCTAAGAGGTGGTGTCAAACTTAGGGAGTTATATGGTAGCTTACCACCCACATTTATAGCTTTGCTTCTTCAATTTAGAAATTGAAAAAAAAAATTAGTCCAGCAAAGGGAAAATATTCCCAACTGACATTTCAGGTTGGATTCCCAAATTGTCCACTGAAGATGAGCTTTTCCTTCTCAGTGGTCTCTGGGTTTCTGTCTGCTGTGAATTGCTATCTTTTCTAAAACTTTCTTCTAGCAGAGCACAATGTTGGGACTCAGCACGAATGTTCTATGTATGTAAATACTTCCTAGCAGTCAGGCTAAAGGAAATCAGAACTGTGCTGACAGAGCAGCCTGTCCCTAAATGCATCTCACAACTTGGCCTGCAGCTCATCTACCTAAGGTGTTTTTCTAATTTTGATACATAGCAGGATTCCACACACAAAAAATATGAGGAACCCTCCCAGCATTGACAGTTCTTAGCTGCTGCACTTCACAGACCAGAGGAAAGCAGGACACAGGCTGAACAAACGTTCTTAATGCCCTTTACACCAGAGTAAGGCTTTCAGGCATTATGTGTGTCTGGCTAATCAGGAGGAGGTAGGTAGAAATCTTTTTGTGCATCTGCAGGTGTGGCTGCAACAGAGGACAGGGAACAGGACTTAGAGTTTACTCATTTTGGTGTGTCTTGAGATATGTGTAGGATGTATAAGGGAAAGTAAGGATGGAACATTGTAGGCAAAAGAATTATGTACAGGCCAGGCATGGATTAAATGTTAAACATCATTTTCAGCCACATAGGGAGTGCAAAGGAAAAATGTGTACAAGGCTTAGTGTTTCATAGAGAATCATGTTTTATTTTTTTTAAATATTTATTTATTATGTATTCAATATTCTATCTGTGTGTATGTCTGCAGGCCAGAAGAGGGCACCAGACCTCATTATAGATGGTTGTGAGCCACCATGTGGTTGCCGGGAATTGAACTCAGGACCTTTGGAAGAGCAGGCAATGCTCTTAACCACTGAGCCATCTCTCCAGCCCGAAAATCATGTTTTTGAAAGGGACTTATTTTATGATTGGGGAGGTGGCTCAGAAGGTAATGAAATCCAGGCATAGCAGTATGCTTCTATGACTCAGATGGGGAACAAGGGGAGCTCTTATGAAGTAGCCAAGCCAAATCATACATAATACATATTTAAAATTATTATTACACGTATATATTTGTGTGTCTAGGGGTGCTCATGTGCTACCATGTATGTGAAGGTCAGCAGACAGCTTGTGAAAGTGGGTTTTTCTCCTTCCAACATGAATCCTGAAAACCAACTCTGATTATCAGACTTGACCGCAAGTGCCTTTACCAGCTGAGCCATCTCACATTCTGGATTTCTTAAAAAGATAGAGGATGGTGTCTGACAGACTCGTGTACCTGCAGGCACAAGTAACATACACAGAGCTGGAGAAGTGACTCAGTGGTGGGGTGCTTTCTTAGCATTCAAGAAGTCCTGAGTTAGATGCCCAGCACCACTGATGTTTTGACAGCACCACAGTCAAAACAAGTACTTCATAGACTATAATTTGAAAGACAAGGTGCTTGAGTTAAAATCACCCCAGGTCTCAGGGCAGTGGTAATACGTGTCTTCAAACCCAGCACTTGGGAGGCAAGAGGCAGGCCAGTCTCTTGAGTTCTAGGCCAGCCTTGTTGACTGAGGTTTCTGTCCTGCATGGTTTTTAAGTCCCAAAGAAATCACACAGAGGTCTGCATTAATTATAAACTGATTGGCCTTTTAGCTTAGGCTTTTTATTAACTCTTATAACTTCTATTAGCCCATGATTGATTTTTGTTTGTGTAAGCCATGTGGCTTGAAACCTTTTTTTGGCGAGGCAGTCACATCTTGCTTGCTCTGTGTCTGGGTGATGACTGCAGACTGGACCTTTCCTCTTCCCAGAATTCTCCTGTTCTCGCCCCTACCATACTTCCTGCCTGGCTACTGGCCAAACATCCATAGTATATTTTGGGGGGAGTGTGGGCATAGTTTTTTAGGCTACTTTCTCCTGATTGGGGGTACACATAATCTTATGGGAACCTAAATAAAATTTTGAATTATGGTCAAGTCTTGACTGGAGTATTCTGTGAGGCTTGATAATCTGAAAATGTTGGCTCTTCTGTGCCATCTGCTCCGATCAGAGATTTTTAAGGGGTGTGTTCCTTGATCAAACGTGATTTTTCTTAGCCCAGAATGAATCTATAGCCTCTCATTTCCTGTGGAAACAAAAGCAAAACCTCTTCTCCAAAGTAACATACCGTTTGATTTAAATTTTGAAGTCAAGGCATTTTGAAAATACATATGTTGGATTAATCCATGTCCCACAGTACAGCCTGGTCTACAAAGTGAGTTTCAAGACAGCCAGAGCTGTTTGTTACACAGAGAAACCCTGTTTCAAAACAACAACAAAAAACAAAAAATAAACAAACCAGTAACAGCAAAATTCACCTTTCCTGGGAAGATACTAGTTTTGTTTTTTGAGACAGGTTTCTCTGTGGCTTTGGAGCCTGTCCTGGAACTAGCTCTTGTAGACCAGGCTGGTCTCAAACTCACAGAGATCTGCCTGCCTCTGCCTCCCTATTGCTGGGATTAAAGGCGTGCGCCACCACCCGGCCCGGCGGAAGATACTATTTTAATTAGAATGTTGTCCTTGATGCTGATCAGCTGCATCCAGTGCTTGCCGAACTCTTCTGTGGTTTGTGGGCAGTACCCTCACAGGTTTTCATCCCAGTCCTCAGCCTACTGGACATTCCCTTGTCTACTAGCTGCAGGAGGCAACAAGATAAGAGGCAAAGCTCCCATATATTTCTAGTAAAATTTTGGGTTTTTTTTAAAGGATTTATTTATTTAAATACTTTATGTATATGGGTGTTTTGTCTATATGCACATTTGCACACCAGAAGAGGGCATTGGATCCCATGGGACTAAAATAAAGAAGGTTTGAGCCCCATGTGAGTGCTGGGAACTAAACTCAGGTCCTCTGAAAAAGAAGCTAACGCTCTTAACCACCGAGCCGTCTCTCTAGCCCCATAGTTTTTATACCTTCTTCATGGTTCATGGAACAGTAACTGGAAGGGACCTTAGTACTCTTTTATCCTGCTTACCCTCTCTACACTGTACTTTGTTTGGTGTTTGTTTTGAAAGTCTTACTCTAGCCTAGGTGTGGGCCTAGCATCTGATAAGTAGACCTAGACTAACTTTGAACTTGTGTCAATCCTTCTGCATCTGCCTCCTGAGTACTTGGATTTCAGCATGAGCCTCTATTCTGGTCACAAACTGTGATTTTATTTTTATCTTTTATTGCATTTGTGAGTGTTGGGGCATGTAGAGGTCAGAGGACAACTTTGTGGAATCGATTCTCTTTTTTTTTTTTTGGTTTTTCAAGACAGGGTTTCACTGTGTAACATTCCTACCTGTCTTGGAACTAGCTCTTGTAGACCAGGCCAGCCTCGAACTCAAAGGAATTCACCTGACTCTGCCTCCAGAGTGCTGGATTAAAGGCATGCGCTACCACCGCCTGGCCTTGATTCTCTTCTATATCTACATGAATTCTAGCCATCACACTTAGATTGCCAGTGGATACACTGAACCATCTCATGAGCCCTTGTTTTTTTGTTTGTTTGTTTTTTAAGTATGTGTACCAAATGTTTGTACCTGATGCCCATGAAGTCAGAGGAAGTTACTGTATCTCCTGGAACTGGAGTGACAGGCAATTGTGAGCTGCCATATGGGTGCTAGGAACCAAACTTTCATTCCCTGGAAGAGCAATACTCTTAACCTCTGAGCCGTCTCTCCAAATCAAGAATTCTTGTTTGCATTTTGAAACATCTTTCTGTATAACTCAGGCTGCCCTTGAAGTCTCCATTCTCTTGCCTCAGCCTGCTGAGAGAGATTCTGTTGGTAGTGTTATGAATCATTTGATTGATGGATATGTGCTAAAGACAGTAATTTTAAAGTGGGAAAGGTTACCTGCCATTCCTTAGCCACTCTAAGCATAGTTGGAAAGGTAGCTTGAAACAGGGTCATGTATTGCTGAATTTAGAATTTTAGAAGCTTTTTGCCATCCATTTTACATCTATTTTTCTGTGGTCCTTAAACTGACTAGAGGACAGAATGGTTTCTTTTTATCTCTGATGCTGCGGAGGAAACTGCTGTGCTGTTCTATATTCCACCCTGACTTCTTCTTGATAAGATCTAAGTAGCATAATCTTTGTTTCTCACGTAATAAGTCAAGTTCTCTTCTTGACATAAAATTTGGCAAAACTGCTTAGAAAACTACATGTTTAATATTTGGGTTTAATGCTAC
The DNA here is from genome assembly GCA_004026605.1 of Ondatra zibethicus. NCBI lineage: Eukaryota > Metazoa > Chordata > Mammalia > Rodentia > Cricetidae > Ondatra > Ondatra zibethicus. The sequence continues at coordinate 50,284 of PVIU01004201.1, forward strand.
AAGGAAAACCCCACTATCTGTTACATCAGCCTTTGTAGTTTATGTAAAACTGCTGAACCTACACAGCCTCTCTACTTTTCAAAGCCACTGTAGGGGAGGTTAGGCCAGGCCTGTTGACCCAGGTTTGTGATTCTCAGCTATGGGTCACTGAGGCAGGAAGATTTCAGGTTAAAGACCAGTCTGGGAAACCTAGTAAGATGTGGTCCCAATAAAATGAAAAGAATTGGAGATATAGATCTTGGTGGCCTCACATGCATGATGTGCTTGAGTTAAATCCCTGGTGTCCATACTCGTGTGTACCCCACACACACTTCTGCACAGCTCCCTCTCTCAATACACCGTGATATGATTTTCACTCAAATGGTAAGACCTGTCACTGTCCACCCGAAGACTTGCTTAGCTGACATTTCAGAGTAACAGAATTCAGCTGCTTTGTCTAGGTAGAGTCATCCTTTCATTGACCAACAGCAGAGCTGGGAAGATAAAGAGGAAAGCTGGTTTAAATAAGAGTAAATTGGGGGTGGGAAATGCATCTGACTTGTTTAAGTGCTTGCTTTGCATGCACAAGACCCTGGGTTGGACTTAGCACAGCATAAAACCTGGCATTCGTGGAACATAACTGTAATTGTAGCACCTAGGAGAGAAGGGTCAGTAGTTGAAGGTTACCTGTAACTACATAGCAATTGGCCAGTATATGATGCGCAAGACTTGTCAAAAAAAGTCACTCATACCTCATACCTCTACATGATAATTGCAAAAGCGAGATGAAAGAATTGTTTTTGAGTGAATTTATCAATAATCCTTCAAATACCACTGTTTGCTTTGAATCTTGAAGCCCCTATAGAAGTGTTATAAATGTGATTCTTTCATTTATCACTTTCACTTTTCATTGCCATCAAGACCACCATCCTTGGGCTGGAGAGATGGCTCAGTGGTTAAGAGTACTGGCTGTTCTTCCAGAGGTTCAGAGTTCAGTTCCCAGCACCCACGTGATGCCTCAGCCATCCATAATGTTATCTGTTAGCACCTTCTGCTGTGCAGGTGCACATGCAGATAGAGCATCATACATAAATAAATAGATCTTGAAAACGACAACAAAAATTGCTGTCCTCTAAGGGGCCATGGTAGGTAGGTGTTGTGGGGAGTAAATAACTTGGCACTTGTCATCCTGTGGGTCACAACCCCTTTGGGGGTTGAATGATCCTTTCACAGGGGTCACCCAAGACCATCGGAAAATACAGATATTTGCATTACAATTCATAACAGTAACAAAGTTAACAGTTGTGAAGTAGCAATGAAAATAACTTTATGGTTGGGGGTTACCACAACATAAAGAACCCTGTTAGAGGGTCGCAGCATTAGAAAGGTTGAGAACCACTGAAATAGCTGTTCATTAAGGCTTCATCCCAGAAAAGGCTACTTCATAATTAATTTGTTGGGATTTTCTGATTCTTTCCATCAGAGAGCCTAATCCATTTCTTGTCTCGTGGAGCTTATTTCAGGGCATTCTGTCTTTTCAGAAAATGGATCCAAGTGGGGTCAAAGTGCTGGAAACAGCAGAGGACATCCAGGAGAGACGGCAGCAGGTCCTGGATCGGTACCACCGCTTCAAGGAGCTCTCAACCTTGCGGCGACAGAAGCTGGAGGATTCTTATCGGTTCCAGTTTTTTCAAAGAGATGCTGAGGAACTGGAGAAGTGGATTCAGGAGAAGCTTCAAGTTGCATCTGATGAGAACTACAAAGACCCAACCAACTTGCAGGTATGTCTGAGCTTCTAGAGATTTTTGCATCTCAAGAAGTCAGGGGACCAAAAAAGATAGAGTAGCTGGAAGATTGTAGGTCAGACACAAAGACCAACTCTCCTCTGAGAAGACCCTAGCTAATATGGTGGGGCATAGCTTATAGGCATGATGTTTTCTTTTCTGCATACATGAGAACTAGTAGTTTTCAACCTCCCTAACGCTGCTACCCTTTAATGTTCCTCATGTTGTGGTGACTCCCAACCATTAAATTATTTCTTTGCTATTTCATAACTATAATTTTGCTACTATTATGAATTGTAATGTAAACCAGGTGGTGGTGGTGGTGTACTCCTTTAATCGTAGCCCTTGAGAGGCAGAGGCAGGCAGATCTCAATGAGGTCAAGGCCAGTCTTGTCTACAAAGTGTGTTCCAAGATAGCCAGGACTGTTATACAGATGATTTGTAATGTAAATACCTGTGTTTTCTGATGTTAGGCAAACCCTCTGAAAGGGTCGATTGAACCACTGCTTTAAGCTGATAGCTCTTAAACTATCTCAAAGCCACTGGATTTTTTTTTTAAACCCAGCCAGATAACTGGCACACATTTATTAAAGATTTATTTATTTATTATGTATAGTGTTCTGCCTGCATGTACACCTGCAGGCCAGAAGAGGGCACCAGATCTCATTACAGATGGTTGCGAACCACCATGTGGTTCTGGGAATTCAACTCAGAACCTTTGGAAGAGCAGGCAGTGCCCTTAACTGCTGAGCCATCTCTCCAGCCCTGCCACTGGAATTCTTGACATTTCCAAGAAAAATCTTGGTGGTTATTTGGATTGTGTTTTGTTTTTGAAACAAGGTCTTTACTCTGCAGCCTTAGGACTAGGCTAGCCTCAAACTCACAGAGATCTACCTGACTGCCTCCTGTGTGTGGGTCTTCCTCTGCAGCCCTAGCTGACTCAACATGTAGACTGGGCTAGCTTCAAACTCACAGAGATCTGCCTTCCCCCTGTGTGCTGAAATTAATGCACCACCATGCCCGGCTGGACTGTTTTGAGAAGGCATGCTAACAGTATTGTTGCTACCAAAAATAAGTAGTTATGGGCTAGAGAAACGGCTAAGTGGTTAAGAACATGCACTACTATTGTGGTGGTTATGGGTTTGGTTCCCAGCATCCACATCAGGTGTCTCATAGCCTTCTGTAACTCCAGTTTCAGGGCTTTCATGCCTCTTTTGGCCTCTGAGCACCTACATATACATGGCATACATCCACACAGACACAGATATATGAATAAGTGTTTTTTTTGTTTTGTTTTTGGGTTTTTTGTTTGTTTGGTTTTTCGAGATAGGGTTTCTCTGTAGCTTTGGAGCCTGTCCTGGAACTTGCTCTGTAGACCAGGCTGGCCTGGAACTCAGAGGTTCACCTACCTCTACCTCCCAAATGCTGGGATTAAAGGCGTGAGCCGCAATAAATTTTTTTTTAATTTTATTTATTATGTACACAGTGCTCTGCCTCCATGCATGCCCGCAGGCCAGAACAGGGCACCAGATCCCATTGTAGATGGCTGTGAGCCACCATGTGGTTGCTGGGAACTGAACTCAGGACCTCTGGAAGAGCAGTCAGCACTCCTAACCTGAGCCACCTCTCCAGCCCCCAATAAATGTTTTTTAAAAAGAAAGGAAAAAATGGAATGGGTTTTGCAAGATGGTTCAGTGCATAAAGGCACGTACTGTTATGCCTGGTGACTTGAGTTTCATCCTGAGACCCACGTGGTAAAAGGAGAGAACATGTGCCATAGCATGTGCATGCTTGCACACATACACAGACCTGGAAAATAAGTGTAACTTAAAAATTAAAGAGAGCCAGGCGGTGGTGTTGCACGCCTTTAATCCCAGCACTTGGAAGGCAGAGGCAGGTGGATCTCAGTGAGTTTTTGAGGCCAGACTGGGTCTATAGAGCGAGTTCCAGAACAGTCAGGGCTATACAGAGAAACCCTGTCTTGAGGGAAAGAAGAAAGAAAAAAAATTAAATAGAATGTAGGCAAGGTTTGGTTGTGGCTTTTTTTTTTTTTTAAACAAGGTTTATTTATTTATTATGTATACTGTGTTCTGCCTGAATGTGTGCCTGCAGGCCAGAAGAGGGCACCAGATTTCACTATAGATGGTTGTGAGCCACCATGTGGTTGCTGGGAATTGAACTCAGGACCCCTGGAAGAGCAGCCAGTGCTCTTAACCTCCAAGCCATCTCTCCAGCCCTTGGTTGTGGCTTTAAAGCAAGTGGAATGTGAATGATACTGTGAGCATGGTCCTGTTTTTCTAGAAAGGATCAGATGTTCTGGATAAAATTTGAAATATAATAATATAATAAAATTTGAAATATTCTGAATTGTCTTCTACCTGCAAAGTTGAATGTGCCCACAGGCCAGTGTGGTAGAAGTGTAGTCTTTGTATTTGAGTAGTTGCTTTCCTCACTAGAGGAAATGGGACTGAGGAGGGGGATCTTTGGGATAGGAACAAGGTGAGTGCCCTGTGGTCACACTTGGGGGTGTTCACTTGTGTTCTGCTACCAGGGAAAGCTTCAGAAGCACCAAGCCTTTGAAGCTGAAGTACAGGCCAACTCAGGAGCCATCGTCAAGCTGGATGAGACAGGAAACCTAATGATCTCAGAAGGACATTTTGCGTCTGAAACCATCCGGGTGAGTAGGAACTCTACTTGGTCAGAAAGCCTCACTTGCAGGAGCAGGGTAGGAGGAAGCTCGGCTTGTCCAAGAAATCTACAAACCAGGTATTACTATGATTGAGAGCACAAAGGAAAAACAGTGTGTGTAGTGAGGAACAATATTCTCGGAGTAGAGTGAGTTAGCATTTGTTCATACGTTAAGGAAGATTGCTTCCATGTCAACTAACTCTAGTATTTCAGAGGATAATTAGTAACTTTGAGACTGGAATCTTCAAACTTTGGGCCCACTTGTTTTGGAGTTGAGAAGATAGTTTTCTATGCTTTGTTAACAGTACTGTAGTATTGAGGAAAAATACCCTATTCTTATTGCCCTGTTGAGTTTCATAAACAGATACTTTTATCTAGTCTATCTTTAATATACTTAATTTAAATTTTAATTTCTGTCTGTAATTACAAGTGTTAGTGCATGTATGTATGCATGAACACTCAGAAGCCAAAAGAGGGTGTTGGATCCCTTGAAGCAGGAGTTAGTGGTGGTTGTAAGCTGCCTTATGTGGGTACTAAACTCAGGTCTCTCTAAGAGAGGGTGTACACTTAACTACTGAGTCATCTCATCATCCTTTGATATACTTCCTGTTTGTCTACATGTTTTGTTTCTTTTTATTTCTTTGTGTTAGGCTCTAGCTATATAAAACAAGCTGTACTTGAACTGGATCCCCTTATCTCAGCCACCCAAATGTTGTAGTGTGTGGTACCTCATCCAACCTTTTATTTGGTTGTCACCAAAGCCACCTTGCATTGAGGGCACAGCCTTTCCTAGGACTTTACTTGTCAAGCATTCTTGAAGATGTAGGCAGAGCAATCAGCCTCAGCCAGGGGTAAACCCCCCACCCCCTGCTTCAGTATCTGTTTTGAAGGAGTGAGGAGCCAGGCTGGTGGTTCACAGCATTAAACATTTGTACCGTGTTTGCTCTGCTGGTGTCTGTCTGCTGTGGGTATTCTGAAATGGACCAGCCTGTCTGCCTGCTTACTGAATCTAGGCTTTTGTTTGGTGGGTTAGGTTTGGTTTTTGGTTTATTTTTGGTTTTGTTTTTTCCAAGACAAGGTTTCTTTGTGTAGCCCTGACTGTCCAGGAACTCACTTTAAAGGCCATACTGGCCTAGAATTCACAGAGATCTACCTGCCTCTGCCTGCCACCTGAGTGCTGGGGTGAAAGGCATGGGCTGAATCTAGGCTTTTGATTAGGAACTGTCAAAATTGTTATTAGTAGTATTTGTAAGAAAAGTGAGTGTCAGTTGTCCTATAACCAGCTGTTTGATTTTGAATTCCTTTGACTAATTAATACATCTCTCAATTAAATACATTGTTTTTAATATTGTCCTGTAGTAAATAAAGTCAGTTGTCTTCTTACTCCCTCATAGAAGTTTCCCTGAGATATACGGGACTATATAGTATAACCCAGCCACAGATAGACCTGAGAGAAAGAGACCAAGTGTTTGACTTTGGGGATTCATCTTGGGAGAGGACCCAAAGCTGAGTTCATTTGTGCCCCATTTGGAGAGTTTATCAAAGCAGCGTTATATATACTGCCAATTAGCATTTGGAGTAACCTTACCAAAGTCCCACAGGTGAGAAGTAGAATTTCACTGTGCTGTTTCCAATCTGTATCCCATGCCTGTTTTTTTTTCGTAATGTTTCCTGTATCTGCATCTCTGAAAGCTCCCACTGCTGCCTCATGGCCTGAGTCAGAGCCAGACCTTCTTTCCCACCGTGAGTTCTGCAGCTTCCCTATCTACTCTTCTTCCTAGACTGCAGGCAGCCTGAGTAGCTGGGCCCTCTCTGACTTTCAGGGCTGGGAAAATTGTGCCAATACCTGACTGCGTGAAAAGGAAATTTGTGTAACTGACAGTGGACTTGAGGGTGAGGTCTGGCCAGTCTCTGTAGCCACATTATTAAGCAAAGAGTTCTATCATCTTGTATTTGGGCTCACACTTCCCATATTGACCCTGACTTGCCTTGGCAATTTATTTGTCCCAAAAGTTAGCAGTTTAGTTTGACAGGCAGCATTAGGACAAAGGAAGATGGGTGGAGTAAAAGACTGAGTCTGTGTCCTGTGTAATCTGTCTTGTCACCGGTTTAGACTTTCACACCATACCGGACAGCTTGGCGCCCCATAGTTACGGCCACCCACATTGGGTCTCACATCCGAGTAGGTGGAGTATTGACTTGTTGTGCCTTTCCTTTTAGTCATGGCGCTGTGCAGTGAACTGTGTGAGCTCTCCTCTCCTCACAGCTTTCTCTCTGCTGATAAAACCTTCATGCCTGCTTGTAAAAGACTCCACCCATGCTGACTGTTTCCCCTGGCTTTCAAAGTTTTGTTTTGTTTTTTTCTCTTGCTGAGAGTAATAACATCTCAACATGGGTGGATCCCAGATTTCATTTTCGTTTGTGTTTGAACCTGTGTTTGAACCTTTGCCTGTCATTGTTACTCAGAAACTTCCAGTATATTGGGGGTGAGCATAATCAAGGCCCTGAGGTAGAGTCAAGTACCAGAGATAGCACACAGGCTGAAATAGTTTTCTTGGCTTCCCTCGTTCTCAGGTCCTTTCTGGGTCTGTGCTGTGAACACCCATGATGCTGGGAAGTGAAAACTTCATGCACTATGGCTGTTGTGTAGATGAGGTTTGAACTTAGCTTGAGATGTCATGTTCAACAACTGTCACTGTAAGGCCCTCCAAAGCCTTTTCTCTGAAGAATATTTGAGAGCTGATGGTGTTCTATTACTGTAATCCAAAGATTTCACATTGTAATTCTCTTTAAATGACATTTTATAGTTGTATGAGAGAGTTGCGTACCACAGCACACATGCAGAGGTCTTTTTTTTTTTTTCATGCAGAGGTCTTAGGACAATTTTTAGGAATCTATTCTCCTTCAGCTGTGGCTTCTGGGAATTTAGTTAGCTCCTCAGGTTTGAGTGGCAAGAACCTTTACCGACTAAACCACCTCACTGGCTTTTTTTATTTCTGTTTTTAAGACAGGGTTTCTCGGTGTAGCCCTGGCTGTCCTGGAACTCACTATGCAGAACAGGCTGGCCTCAAACACAGAAATCTGCCTGCCTCTTCCTCTGGGGTACTGGGATTAAAGGTGTGTGCCACCATCCCTGGCTTAAACGTCTGACTTTTAACCTCCAGACACGTTTGATGGAGCTCCACCGCCAGTGGGAGTTGCTTTTGGAGAAGATGCGGGAGAAGGGAGTCAAACTGCTGCAGGCACAGAAGCTGGTGCAGTATTTGCGGGAGTGTGAGGATGTAATGGACTGGATCAATGACAAGGTATGCTTTGAGGACAGGAGTACTAGGCTCCCCTAAGAGGAAGGAGCCTCCCTGTGATCTGCGTTGAGAGGCAGTGTTAATGCAGTTGGAACCCTAGCTTAGATGGAGGGCAGGAGTGGGAGACTCTGTCTCAGCTGCTCTCTAGGAACCTTTGATTTTGTAACCCTGAAGCCTGGGGTCTCTGGGAAGAACACTGTTAGAGGACAGAAGTAAAAAACTGCATAGAGAATTGTCCAGTAGAGTGTTGTCGCCTTGTCCCAAATATATCTTCTTCATGCCAACCTTCGTTAATTGACTGTGTGCCAGTGTCTCAAGCTGGTTCTCTCCCTGAATAGGAAGCAATTGTGACTTCTGAGGAGCTGGGCCAGGACTTGGAACATGTGGAAGTCCTACAGAAGAAATTTGAAGAGTTTCAGACTGATCTGGCTGCTCATGAAGAAAGGGTTAATGAAGTAAATCAGTTTGCTGCTAAACTCATCCAGGTGAGAAGCAGATTGATGTGTGCTCCTCACAGCATCCTGGGGCGTTCTTTTTAGCTAAGAGAAAACAAAGCATTGGAATGTGATTGGTGGAGAAGAGTCATGCTAACAAGATGTCACCTGTCTACTTTGAGGAATAAGTTAAATTTTGGCTACTAAGAACCATGCATCTGGGAAATAATACTTAACTGGTTCACAGACACCTGAAATGCTGGGTTTTTAAGCACTTGAGGTAAATGGTACATTTCTGAAGTTGTACTAAGTTGGACTTAATGTGTCTGGTTTTGTTATTTATTTTATTTTATTTTCTAGAATTATTTTGTGTATTTTGTCTGTATGTATGTGTGTGTGCTACATGTATTCCTGATTCCCATGAAGCTTAAAGGAAGATGTTGGATCGTATGGAATTGGAGTTAGAGATAGTTATGAACCCCACTATGTTGGTGCTGATCCTTTGCAAGACTGACAAGGGCTATTAACCACTCAGCAATCTTTCCTTTATCCATAGTGTGTATATCATCTGGTGCAGGACAGATATAGTGGCTCACACCTTTAATCTCAACACTCGGGAGGCAGAGGCAGGTGAATCACTGAGTTCATGGCCATCCTGGTCTACATAGCAAATTCCAGGCCAGCCACAGGTGTATAATGAGACTCTGTCTCAAGAGAAAACAACAATTAAAAAAAAAAAAAAAAAACTTACACACTCCAAGGGATAGAAAACAGTTTATACAAAGAAATGGATACTCTCTTGAGCTGTATTGTATCTCCCTTCTTTTCACACAGACCCAGGCTTCTTTACAGTTGTGAAGACTTGCTTGTGTTCTGGATCCAGGCCCAGGATAACTTGCAAGGGTCAGAGGTGGCAGGTAAATTGGTCCATTCTCTTCCTTGTGTAGGAACAGCACCCAGAAGAGGAGCTGATCAAGACCAAGCAGGATGAGGTGAATGCAGCCTGGCAGCGTCTGAAAGGCCTGGCTCTTCAACGGCAGGGGAAGCTGTTTGGTGCTGCTGAGGTTCAGCGCTTTAACAGGTACTAGGGCTGTGAGAGCTGAGCAGAGCTCTTTCTCTGTGGTGTTCCCAGTGCACTTGGACAGCTGCATAGCTGGGTTGACTGGTTCCTCTTCTGTAGGGATGTGGATGAGACCATTGGTTGGATTAAGGAAAAGGAGCAGTTAATGGCCTCTGATGACTTTGGCAGAGACCTAGCAAGTGTTCAAGCCCTGCTTCGGAAGCATGAGGGTCTGGAAAGAGATCTTGCTGCTCTAGAGGATAAAGTGAGTTTGTTTGCTTGCTTGCTTGCTTGCTTGCTTGTTTTTCTGAGACAGGGTTTCTCTGTGAAGTCTTGGCTGTCCTAGAACTCATTATGTAGACCAGGCTGGCCTCAAACTCACAGAGATCCCCCTGCCTCTGTCTCCCAGTGCTGGGATTTAAAGTGTATGCCACCACTGCCCAGCCACAAGGTGAGTTTGAAAGGCAGTTAGCAAGGGCAGGAGAGTAGTACTGATAAGAGTCTATTTCTAGGTGAAGGCCCTGTGTGCTGAAGCTGACCGACTGCAACAGTCACACCCTCTGAGTGCCAACCAGATCCAGGTAAAGCGTGAGGAGCTGATTACCAACTGGGAACAGATCCGCACTCTGGCAGCAGAGAGACACGCGCGACTCGATGACTCATACAGGTAGCAAATGATATTTGGTATTTAGCAGTCGGGAGAGGCAGAGTGTCAATTTTAGATACCAAAAAGGTTTCTGTAGCCTGCCAAGAATGACCACTAAGAAAATTCAGGGTACTTTCCCTCACCTACAGTAAAATTCTTTTGGAGACTGGTAACTTTGTAGGGTGTAGTCTGTATATAATATTTATAACTTCATAAATTCTTCTGTCAACTCTTACTTCACTTTGACTGACAGAATGGAAATAACCCATAGTTATCAACATCATTTAGAATAACCTATGAAAACTCAGTAATTGAGCCGGGCAGTGGTGGCACACGCCTTTAATCCCAGCACTCGGGAGGCAGAGGCAGGCGGATCTCTGTGAGTTCAAGGACATCCTCATCTACAAGAGCTAGTTTCAGGACAGGCTCCAAAGCCACAGAGAAACCCTGTCTCAAGAATCAAAAAACAGTAAATGAAGAACTGGAAAGGTAAAGAACTACTCACCTTGAGTTGGCCCTGGGAATAACAAAGAAGTTAACAGTGGTGAGTTAGTGGCAGTGACAAGCCAGGACTGTATAAGGAGACCCATCTCAAACAGAAAAAAATGTGAGACAAGGTGGGGGCATTACCGTGGACAAGAGAACCTATTTTTCTGCTGTGTTCACTTTAGGTTCAATGAAGTTTCCTTTCCCAGGACTAGGGTTTGTATGGTTGTCTTTTGAGAACAGAATTCAGAGCTTCAGATGGAAAGCCATCTTCTGTCTTGGGACCACTACTGGAAGTGACATACTTTTATTTTTCCCAAGGCTTCAGCGCTTTCTTGCTGACTTCCGTGACCTCACAAGCTGGGTGACTGAAATGAAAGCCCTCATCAATGCAGATGAACTGGCCAATGATGTGGCTGGCGCTGAAGCTCTGCTGGATAGGCATCAAGAGCACAAGGTAGTATTTCCAGGGTCTTCCAGATCTCACAGAGATTCTCCTGCCTCTGCCTTCCAAGTGCTGGGTTCAAAGATGTGCACTTTTACCGCCCCATTTCAAGAATATTTTAAAGAACTTGCTAGGTGAGGTGGTGCATAATTTTAATCCCAACACTGGGGAAGTAGAGGCAGATGGATCTTTGGGTTCCAGGCCAGTCAGGGATACACAGTGAGAACCTGCCTCAAAAAAGCATGCACAAGCTGGGCTGAGGTGGCGCACACCTTGAATCCTAGCACTCAGGAGACAGAGACAGGCGGATCTCTGAGTTCAAGCCAGAATGAGTTTCAGTACAGGCTCCAAAGCTACAGAGAAACCCTGTCTGGAAAAACAACAAACAAAACAAAACAAAAACCACAAAATTTAACTCATTTTAAATTTTTAAATTGCAATGGCTAGAGAGATGGCTCAGCAGTTAAGAGCACTGACTGCTCTTTCAGAGGACCCGGGTTCAATTCCCAGCACCCACATGGCAGCTCACAACTGTCTGTAACTCCAGTTTCAGAGGATCTGACAACCTCATACAGGCAAAACACCAATGTACATAAAATAAGAATAAATAACTCATTAAAAAAAAAAAACCAGCTACCTCTTCCCCTGGGGTGGTAGTGTGCGCCTTTAAAAAAAAAAAAGACATTGCAAAATAGATTGACCAAGTAAAATGACTTAACCTAATTCGTAGCTGAATGGATGGTCTTTATAAATGTAGACATTCAATGCAGTGTGTGTCAAAACCTCAACAGAACTGTAATTTGCAAAGAATAAGCTAAGTCCACAAAAAAGCTAAGGCAATTTTGAGAAACATGGTAGAGGTGGGAGAGACTCACTTTACCAGGTACTATAAAACTGTAGTAAGCAAGTCCATTTGGCATAAAAAAGAAAAATGGACAGTAAATAGGGCTTGGATCTATGCAAACATACGGCCTACAGAGCTGGTGGCATGTGCTTCTCAGTTGGCAGATAATTACTTTCACGTGTGGTTCCTGAAGCTGACGCTGAGGGTTAGGAAACTTTAATCCTGCCACTCTGCTTATCTTAGCAGTGTCACTAATGAGTGTTTGAAATTCAGCAACGTGGTGTCACTGCCATCATCCCCGTGCCTCCCTCCCCACCCACCCCTGCCACCACCCAAAAGATGCTGGAAATACACTATCTCTTTTTCTCTACAGGGTGAGATCGATGCTCATGAAGATAGCTTTAAGTCTGCAGATGAGTCTGGGCAGGCTCTGCTTGCAGCTGGTCACTATGCCTCAGATGAAGTGAGGGAGAAGGTAAAGTAATGAAAAGGGTCTTTTAAAGAGAAAGCCAGGACCAGAGAGTGCTTCTCTGTCCCTATGGCCAGTTTGGGGCCCACCATCAATTGAGAACACATATTAGTCCAAGATTCTGCCACAAAGTGACAGCTTTTTCCTGTAGAGATTTAAAAAAGATGTATGTGGCTGGTTGTGGTAGCACTCACTTTAAATCCCAGGACTGGGGAGGAAGAGGCAGGCAGGCAGATTTCTGTGAGTTTGAGGTCAGCATGGTTTACATAGCAAGTCTCAGACCTTGTAGGGCTATATATAGACCCTGCCTTGGAGGGGGAAAATATGTAAGTGGACCAAGAGACTTCTTTTTTCTTTGAAATTTCAGGTATGTGTGGCACATGACTTATTAGAAAAGGAGTTTGTAGAGAACCAGTCCTGTTTTAGTATTTGGAACAAATAGGGTCGCAGTCATTCATGAACTTACTTATCAGGTTGGGATGCCCATTCAGTTGACAGCTCCCATCTGATGGTCCATCCTCTATTTACATCACTTTCAGAATCTTTCATTTATCTATCCGTCACCTTGGCATTTTTACCTAGAATGTTTATGATGACAGTAAATTCTAGGTTAGTCAGCATGGGATTCTTGTGGATAGCACACTCATGCCAGTTCTGTGGTATTAGTATATGTCTTATGATACACTTATATACATTAAGTGCTATTGCACAAGAAATATCTAAAGCCTAGTATGAGCTGTCTACCAGAAGGTGGAAGGTAACTTTGCTTCCTGTTCCCAAGCTGAGCATCCTCTCAGAAGAGAGAACCACTCTGCTGGAGCTGTGGGAGCTTCGAAGGCAACAGTATGAGCAGTGCATGGACTTGCAGCTCTTCTACCGTGACACTGAGCAGGTGGACAACTGGATGAGCAAGCAGGAGGTAATGTTCGTCAGGAGCCCCTATCAGGGAAGGACAAGCGTCATGCCGTACCTCTCCAGCGAGTGCTGATTTTATTTCAGGACATCAGAGCCATTTTAATTTTGTATAGAACTAAACTAAGCAGGCTTATTTTGGCCTTGTCTGCCTCTGGTATTGCTGAGACAGGAAGACACTTAGAAAAGGTTTGTGCAGTACAAAAAGGGTTTCTAAAAATTAGAATTTAGCCTGTGTGTAATCTGAATATAAGAGAAGCTACAAGAGCTATGTGAGAGCTGGGTTCAAGCCTGTTTGTATTCATACTCAGAAAGCTAAGGCAGTAGGGTCACAAGTTGGAGGCCAGCTGAACTACTTAGAAAGTTAAAGAGCATCTAGAATGCACAGTGAGACTTTGTCTCGATATCCTCCCTCCCTTAAAAGAAATAATTAGAAAAATGCTTGGGAGAATATATGATAAGGATTGTTTTCCAATGTTCCTGGTTGATCTTTTTTTTAAAAGAGAATATAAAAAGACTAGACTTTCTCGTAGTGATCTCAGAAGCTTAATTGCCATAGGTATTTCCTGTCTGTGTTTTACCAAAATCTGCTTTTGCTTTTGGGCTGTAGACGAATGAGCAGTCCATGATGTTGCAAATTTCCTGTTCTTTCTCCAGGCCTTCCTGCTAAATGAAGATTTGGGTGACTCCTTAGACAGTGTGGAAGCTCTTCTGAAGAAGCATGAGGACTTTGAGAAATCCCTCAGTGCCCAGGAAGAAAAAATCACAGTAAGACCCTTCTTGTCATGTGATCTTACACAGAGAAAACAGTCCTTTTGTGAGAGGGTTGGGAGATTTCTGCAGAGTGCTCCCAGGAACACGTAAGACCTCATGATGACATCATTCAAGCTTCTTGTATATGTAACACAGCTTTATGGAGCAGAATCACTTGCTTGATCAAAACCTCCCAATTGAGATGTACCTTTGACTGACACTGCATCAGAGTAAGGCAACATGTGCTCTTCCCATAAAGAAAACAGCTTATTAGAAAGGATCAGAAGTCTGTTGTCCTACATCTGACACATACTATGTGCTCATGCAGCAGTTGCTGTCTGCACACTTGAGGGGAATGAGCAGTCTGGAATTCTAGCATAGCATCAGAATCCTTCAGGCTTGTCCACTTGCAAACACTGTCATGTCTGCATTTGTAGAGCTCACTCTGGATAACCAGATACTTACCAAAAAAAAGTATCTCATAACATTTTACATTTAGGATTTTGTGTTAGACCGAATTTATAGCTATTCTAGGGTACATGCAGCTTGTGAGCCACAGGTTGGACATGCCTGCAGATGAACATAATCATTCAGCTGGGCCCAGTGGTGGGCGCATGTCTCAGTGCGAACCTTGACTGTAAAGATTAGAATGTTTTCTCTATAGCACAGTTAGGGCACAGTGCTCAGTGACAACTCTTGCATTCCTTTCTAGGCACTGGATGAGTTTGCAACCAAACTAATCCAAAATAACCATTACGCGATGGAAGATGTGGCCACTCGCCGAGATGCTGTGAGTTCCCTGGACTTAGCATGCTCCTTTCCTGTAGTGTACACGTTCTCTTTCTTAGATACTTGTTGCAGTTCAGTTGGCCTGGCCACATTTTGAGGAGTATGAACTGTAAAATCACATGATCCCTGTCTTTCAGCTCCTGAGCCGCCGAAATGCCCTCCATGAGCGAGCCATGCACCGCCGGGCACAGCTGGCCGATTCCTTCCATCTACAGCAGTTCTTCCGTGATTCTGATGAGCTCAAAAGCTGGGTCAACGAGAAAATGAAAACTGCCACTGATGAAGCTTATAAAGTAATGTACAATCAGTTTTGTCATATGATACTTGCATAAGCTAAATAACCTTTCCAAAAACTAGTTGTAACTACAAAACAAAAAGAATTAAACAAAACGGGTCCTACAAACCACACTAGTTAACATATGCTGACTGTTTTATGGGCATGAAATTACTCTCCATACTCAGGTTCAAGACATGATCCTCTTTTTTTTTTTTTTTTTTTTTGATTGACAGGATCCGTCCAACCTGCAAGGCAAAGTCCAGAAACATCAGGCTTTTGAAGCTGAGCTTTCAGCAAACCAGAGCCGTATTGATGCCCTAGAGAAAGCTGGGCAAAAGCTAATAGATGTCGACCACTATGCCAAGGAAGAAGTAGCAGCTCGTATGAATGAGGTCATCAGTTTGTGGAAGAAACTTCTAGAGGCCACAGAACTGAAAGGTATGAAAAGATAGAAAAGCGTTTGGTAATAGGAGCGTTTGGGAAATTAAATACTACTCTCTGTCTCAGCATTCTAGAACCAGACACCAGCCAGAAAAGGTAGAGTGGTAGTTTGTTGTTAAGGATTGTTTGCTATATAGGGATTACTTGACTTGAGTTCTCAATAATATGATCATTTTGTGAGTGTGATTGATGGTTTGTTGGAGAGACTAAAGAGAATGAATCGAGCCTTCTCACCTAAAATCACAGATTGGCTCTGTGCCAGGAGTAGTATCTCATGGAATTAAAGATGCTTCCCAGACAACCTCTAGTTGAGCCTGTAGAATGTAGATCAGAGGTCATACTAGAGGTTTTTCCTTCCCCTACTTAGTAAAACTGGATAATGAATAAGAATCTCACCATAATCCTCCACCAGGATACCATGACTTATAATCAGTATTAATGGATCACATTATTAAGAAAATTAAGCCCACTTCCTTGAACAGGAATAAAGCTCCGTGAAGCCAACCAGCAGCAGCAATTTAATCGCAATGTTGAAGACATTGAATTGTGGCTATATGAAGTCGAAGGTCACTTGGCTTCAGATGACTATGGCAAAGACCTCACCAATGTCCAGAACCTCCAGAAGAAGCATGCCCTGCTAGAGGCAGATGTGGCTGCTCACCAGGTGGGATGGGGAATGGGACCTGTGGTGTAGGGCAAGGCAGTGCTGAATGGGAGAATGATAAATGTTGAATGTTTCAAGATGAGACTGTTGGGGGGAAATGAAATGTATGACTCTTACAGAACTCCACATGCTTCTACTCAGTGTTTCCCTCAGTGCTCTCTAGGAGCACTCTAGGGAAGGCCATGGCAGAACAAATGTTCTCAGGGTACGACAAGCATCCTCACCCCAAGTAATAGGCTGGAGATGTGCAGAACAGAGTCTCTGGGAATTGTTTCCAGTTTTCAAACCTTAGCCTTCTGTTCCCAGGATCGAATTGATGGCATCACAATTCAGGCCCGCCAATTCCAAGATGCTGGCCATTTCGATGCTGAAAACATTAAGAAGAAGCAAGAGGCCCTTGTGGCTCGCTATGAGGCTCTCAAAGAACCCATGGTGGCCCGGAAGCAGAAGCTGGCAGATTCTCTTCGTCTGCAGCAGCTCTTCCGAGATGTGGAGGATGAGGAAACCTGGATTCGAGAAAAGGAGCCTATTGCTGCATCCACTAATAGAGGTTAGTCCATCTGCCCCAGGCAGAACCATGCCACTGCAGTATCCCATAGCACACAGGAGATAGATACATCAGAGGGAGTGAGATGAAGTTTAAATCCCTGTACTGCAGCACTGGTGGGAGCCCATAGTGTCAATTCAATGCCAGTTGATGAGAGAATGTGTTTTTGCTTTTTTTTTTTCATATTCTTTTATTTTTCATTCAAATTTTTTGTTTTTGTGGGGGGGTTTTTTGTTTTTGTTTTGTGTGTGTGTGTGTGTGTTTTTTGCTTTTAGGCAAAGATCTAATTGGAGTCCAGAATCTGCTAAAGAAACACCAAGCCTTACAGGCAGAAATTGCTGGTCATGAGCCCCGCATCAAAGCAGTGACACAGAAGGGAAACGCCATGGTGGAGGAAGGTGAGTGAGTGTACTCAGTGCCCGGGCCTGGGCCCAGCCAGCGAGGCCAAGGCTGAGTCCCCTTTTCATTCTGTTATGTGAGTTTTGCGGTCATGTCAGGTGTACTTATCACCATCATTTCTCCAGGCCATTTTGCTGCAGAGGATGTGAAGGCCAAACTGAATGAGCTCAACCAGAAATGGGAGGCACTGAAAGCCAAAGCCTCCCAGCGGAGGCAAGATCTAGAGGACTCACTGCAGGCCCAGCAGTACTTTGCCGATGCCAACGAGGCTGAGTCTTGGATGCGGGAGAAGGAGCCTATTGTGGGCAGTACCGACTATGGGAAGGATGAGGACTCTGCTGAGGTAGCTCAAACCTGGGCATCACATGTACATGGGAAATGGGCCCAGCCTTAGAGTAGAAAGCAAGATAGCAGAAAAGGGGAAAGTATCTTGCAGCTGCAAGATAAAGTATTTAGGAATATTTTTTATTTTGGAAGTTCAGAATCAAAGAAAAGATTATCTGTCACCCAGCTTCAACCTTAAGTCTCATTTATTCTCCATCATGTGCTTGCAGACATGTAGCAGACCAGCTTATACAAGCATGACAGGACTGACACCCGTGTGAACTTAGCAGTGCATGTATATGGAACACTTAATACATACACCAACACACATTTACTCTTTTTGCTAATGATCTGTTGTTTTACTGTAACTCTCATGTTTGATTCCTGAAGGTCTGAGACAGTTGTCTTGACAGTCTTGTCAAGAACAGTGAGAGCTGGGGCTGCTGCTCAATGATAAACACTAGTGTAGCCTGCACGCAATTCTAGATTCCATTTCTAGTACCAAAAGCCTCCCTAGGTCAGTTGAGCCTTCACACAGACAGTATTTTCCTCAAGAATAGAACCAAAATTGCTGGAAGTGGTGTAAGTGGGAAACAACAAAGTAGCCTTGTAAAAAGGAATTCTCAAATGTGTGAGATAACTGTTGTTTGTGTGTCTGTATATTTCAGATACTTTGTAACTAGGTAAAAGGGTGGGGAGAGATTGTAATTCAGCAGTAGTCTCTTAAATTAAGGGAAAAAAGAGACAAGATGGCTCAGTGGGTAAAGGAACTTGTGCCAAGCCTATTGACCTGTGTTCAGTACTCATCCTCATGTAGTGGAATCAGAGAACTGACCTCCATGCATGTGCCATGGTGTATGCACACACACAAAGAATATGTATAAGCCAACATGAATGGGGAAAACTCCACAAGGTCCTATCCTACATGCAAAGCTATCAGTGATCAGTGGCTGAGAGGAAAATCAGTTTCCTCCTGAGAGAAGCTCCCAGGTCTGTTGTCCAGTCACAGTGGTCAGCCCTGGACACAAACACGTGTGTGCAACAATGAATTACTCAGTAGGGTGTGTGTGAAAGACACACACACAGTAGTAATTGTAGAAAAGGAGGTCATGAGGGGAGTCTGGAAGTAGTTGAAGTGGAGAGGGGGAGGAGAGATGTAGATGAACTACTTGTATACGATGTTCTCAAAATTTAAAATTAAAAAGTAAATATACAAAATTTAAAAAATAAATATACAAAATGTAAAAAAAAATGAGAGGTGTGTAAAGAACAACTAGCAATCATACTTTCTTACGGCAGGGCCTTTGGGTAAGGGTCCCTGTATATGGTTTTCTTACGGCACAGGGCCTTTGGGTAAGGGTCCCTGTATATGGTTTTCTTACGGCACAGGGCCTTTGGGTAAGGGTCCCTGTATATGGTTTTCTTACGGCACGGGGCCTTTGGGTAAGGGTCCCTGTATATGGTTTTCTTACGGCACGGGGCCTTTGGGTAAGGGTCCCTGTATATGGTTTTCTTACGGCGGGGCCTTTGGGTAAGGGTCCATGTATATGGTTTCAGGCTCTGCTCAAGAAGCATGAAGCTTTGATGTCCGATCTCAGTGCCTATGGCAGCAGCATCCAGGCTTTGCGCGAACAGGCGCAGTCATGCCGGGTAAGTAGTGCTGAGAAACCAGGACGGGGCAAGGGAAATTGACAGACATTGCTGTGGGCAATATTCTTTGGTTTGGGTTTGTTTGTGGCAGGGTCTCACTATGTGGACTGGCTCCAAACTTGAGTAAATCACATGCCTCTACTTCAATTGCTGGAGTGCTGTTTTTTAAGGCCATACCACCATACCTATGGGAAACATTCTTCTCACACAAAGGTCTACAGTCAGGCACATTTAATTGAGGAGAGTTTTTGTTTGATTAGAGTCCCCCACCCCAGTTTTCAATAACAGGATCTCACTTTGTAGTCCAGGTAGGCCTCAGACTAAGTTCTTCCCTTTTGGCTTCTCAAGTGCTTAATTTATAAGCTTGAGCCACCATCTCTGGATTTTGCAGTCATACATTTGTTTTAATGCTCAGCAGCTTGAACAAATCTTTTTTGGTAGCTTCAGTAAAGAACTATCAAGGAGCTGGATGTCGTGGCACAAACCATTAATCCCAGCACTGGGGGCAGAGACAGATCTTCAGGATGAGTTCAAGGCTACTCTGGCCTATATAGTTCCAAGTACTAAAACAGGATTGGCTTTTTACAACGTTCTTTTTAAGTTTCAGGGCTACACACAGTCAAAAAAAAAAAAAAAAGACAAAGAACTCTCATAAGTGTGTATTTAATGTCCCTGTTGAAATTGGACTGCTGCGTGCTTGGTGATACTTTATGAGTGGCATTTAATCATTTTTGCCTTTCCTTTGGCTTGTTAGCAACAAGTGGCCCCCATGGATGATGAGACTGGGAAGGAGCTAGTCTTGGCTCTCTATGACTATCAGGAGAAGAGCCCTCGTGAGGTCACCATGAAGAAAGGGGACATCCTCACTTTGCTCAACAGCACCAACAAGGCAAGGCACAGGGTGGCCAGGGTTGGGTACATCAGCACCATGGAGTATGCTCTCTGCCGTATGTCCTTGGGTAGAATGGAAAGAGAGAAGAGGGTTACTTTATCAAACTCACTGTCACTCTTCATTTACCCAGAGCCATATGTGACTAGGGAAGTAGTAGATCAATCCTCTTGAGTCTGTCATGTGCAAATAATGCAAGAGTCACCGACAGGATCTTCATAATCACAATCAAGTGTCCCTGGGTGAACACTCTCCCTTCTGAGCCATGGTGTGTTTGCTTCATGACTTGCACTGTTGGTGGTGGTGGTTTATGGTGCTAGCTGTGGAAGATAGGGCCTCATGGAGGCTGAACAGGCACTGTGTACCACTGAGCCTTTGTCTGTTGATTACTCATCTAGATTGTATATGGTTGTAGCTCAAGATTAGCAAATATTTGAAGGTGGCTGTATGCACTTCATCTTCAAGTTAAATGCTGCTCAGTACATCAGCCTTCCTTCCTTAGCACATGCAGGCATGACACTGTCTTCATAAGGAGGGATGTGTTTACCTGCACAATACTTGACTGGTCATGAGGGATCCTGCCTCCCATCTTAGTTAAGGTCAAAGAACTGTTCTGCCCATTACTAGGAAACTGTAACCCCATCCTGAATGATTAAGGAAACTCATGAGTCTTATCTGTTATTGGTACTGTCTTTTTTTAAATGTGTAGTCCAGGCTGGCCTCGAACTCGTGATCCTCCTGCCTCTGCCTCCTTCAGCAAATCCTACCGGCGTGCACCACCACAACCGGCTATTACTGTCTTTTAACTGAAATCTAACTCTCTGGTCCACCTTTTTGTACAAGAGCTATGTCACCCTGCCATGCATTTTAAGGTGAGGTTGAAAATGTGTCTCTGTACCCAGCATAACTTCTAAGCACATATGGCAGATACTTGAATTACAGTTTGTGTAACTGAAGTTCTTGATGAGTTTAGTTCCAATGTACAAAAGCTAAATAGGTCTGTGTTGCTAGTGGCTGTAGTGTTGGACAGAATAGTTTTGAACTAACTGCATAAGGGAAGACTGGCCTCCATGGTTAACTGCATTTTTAACCTGTAACCCTCCATGTGTGGCAGTACAGAAACTTTAATTTGTCACAGGCTTGAAGTAATAAAGCTCCTTTGGATGACTGCGTATCCAAATGTATGCAAATAGGCCAGTGTATGAGGGATGGAAATCTGAGACACTCCTGGCTTCCTTGAGCATACATGTGAGCACACATTTGTAACATACACGGAGGCACAAAATTAAAAAATGAAAAACAGGCCAGTGTGAGCTGTCTTTGATGGGAAGAGAATGTGCTTTCAGTCCTCTTTTTTTTCTCTCAGGACTGGTGGAAAGTGGAAGTGAACGATCGTCAGGGTTTTGTGCCAGCTGCATATGTGAAGAAGCTGGACCCCGCCCAGTCAGCCTCGAGAGAGAACCTCCTGGAAGAACAGGGCAGCATTGCGCTGCGGCAGGGGCAAATCGACAACCAGTAAGGGCTTGCACACACGCAGCACAGGCTAGACAGCACTCAGGGCTTAATCCAGTCCTCAAGTCAGTTACAGCCAGTGCTTGGGGTCTCTGGAGCCCCTGTACTCTTTCTTTATCCCTCAAGTCTCCTGACCCATAAACTTCCCTGTTAGGCCCAAATTCCTGACTAATACAATCTCACTTATTTTTTCCTGTGCTTCTGAGGTGCTTTTTCTAAACCATATTTTACTACTTTATATAATGTTCGCCTTTGTCTTGTAGTCAAGATTCTTTTTGGGTTGGATTTTCGGATATCTTACCCCCCCTTGGCTCTGCCTCCCTTTGGACAGCTGCCTAGAGAGCTGCTCTCTTTCATAGCTTTGTGTTCAGAGATTGCAATTTATTTTTTAAGCTCGTTTTCTCCTCATCATATAGATGAGCCCCATATTGTACTACATGTCTGTCCTGTAGTGCATACCTTACTCTACTAATGAAATCAACAGCTTTGGGCACCTGGGAAATACCCAGGAAGTATATTTCTAAGTCCGGTAGGGCTTAGATCTAAGTAAGAGCTTTTCTGACCTTAATGAACTTGAAATGACAAGAACCATTTGTACACTTACAAATTCTTTCACTGTTACTGCACAGACAAGGAGACCCTTGGGCTTGTGTTTTTGTCACAGTCACAGACCTGGGTCATAAGAGAGCACAAATGTTGGTGGAGATAGTGTTCTGAACTGGTTGTTAGAATCAGCACTGTCCTTCAAGTCTGTTTTGTCCCCTGGCCTTGCTCTCTGCAGTTAAGTGTTACAGTACAGGGAACGTTGCCTTAAGTGTAGCAGACTTGTGAGGAACATGAAGGTAAACTAACCCTCTCATTTAATTTTCCTACTGTTTCTCCACTGATTTTATTCATGGCCTGGGCTGCTTCTAAGTGCTTTTGAATGATTCCTAAGTTTTTCCCACTTCAAGCATCCGCCATCATGGCACCAGTCGGAGCTGCTGCTTTTCATTCCTGTGGATTAATCCCACTAATGTGTGCATGCTTTTGCTGTACCCCTGTGCAGGACACGCATAACTAAGGAGGCCGGCAGTGTATCTCTGCGTATGAAACAGGTGGAAGAACTGTGAGTAGGCTGAGAGCCTCGCTGAGCTCCCCATGTCCACCGCTGCACCTGTCCATCCTCCCTCTGCCGCTTTCCTACAGAGCACTGTCTCTTCAGAAGGTGGTGCAGGGGACCTGCCACATCTGTAGCATGGCTCTGCTGGCTATTAGAGAGCTGTCAGTGGAATTGCTCTCAGTTGCTTCCTCCTGCTTGTGTTTGAAATGGTGTTGGCTTACTCTAGTTTTATGGTAGAGCAGGCGCCATCTCTGTCCTCTGTGAACCTGCAGCCAGTTTTGTCATATTCGTCAGTAGGGAGGAAATGAAGTGCTGCTTAGAGGTTGAGGGCTCTGACTTCTGGTGATGTGGTACTTTTTTATTTATCTGGGAAGCTTAGATTTCGTGATGAATTTAACTTTGAATTTCATTTCTTACTCAGATCTGTTGTTTTTATGTCTCTAAAGATAGTGGCAGCTCAACATTTTTGTATCTTAGTTCTCACGGGCTAGAAAATTCTTTGATTCTTCTTAGGTCTTGCAGCTGGTGCTATGCACCTGAAATTCTTTCAGTAACTTGCTCAGAAATACACAGCTCACTATGGAAATGTCCTACTGGCAGAGATGGAGCATCCTGTATTAGACTGTGTTAAAAACTCTTTATCTTTCCCCGCTTTGGGGCTGCTCAGAGAATTATAAAAATCAAAAAAATCCCTTTTATACATTATGTAGTTTCATCTTTATGTAGCTTCATCTCATCTCTCCAATGTAGTCGCATGAACCTTTTGTTTTTGTGCTAAGTGCTTGGTTTCAGGCTTCTGTGGTCATAATAATTGGAAAATTGGCCCAGAGATAAGTGTGCCCAGCCAGGTATGACCAGTGCACTGTGCACTTATCCATGAATCTGTAGTTTGGGGGCCTAGTTAGTATCCTCATCTTTGTGTGCTCTGATCCTTTGTTGAGCCTTTGTTGCTAGGCATCATCATTACAGACTCATGCCTTGGATCACACCTTAGATGACTCGTGGTTGTCCTGTGTTCGCATCTTTGGTTTCTTGCCCAATTTGTCACCCTCTTGACTTCTGTCAGATATCAGTCTCTGCTGGAACTGGGTGAGAAGCGGAAAGGCATGTTGGAGAAGAGTTGTAAGAAGTTCATGTTGTTTCGGGAAGCAAACGAGCTGCAGCAGTGGATCAATGAGAAAGAAGCAGCTCTAACGAGTGAAGAGGTTGGCGCAGACTTAGAGCAGGTTGAGGTGCTGCAGAAGAAGTTTGATGACTTCCAGAAGGTATGAGAAGCTTGCAGCATGGCTGCAAAGTTGTGTAAATATGTAGTTCTTGGGTCTGGAGGCATGGCGCAACAGTTAAGGGCACCCAGAGGAGCCAAGTTCCATTCCCAGCATCCACCTAGTGGCTCACAACCATCTATCTATACCTCCAATTTACTTCCTCCACAGGTACCAGGCACAAACTTGGTGCGTGAACACACATGAAGGCAAAACAATATACACATGAAATTAATGATTTGAAATCTTTTTAAGGAGCTGTAGTAATGACTTAGAGGTTAAGAGCACCCACTACTCTTGCAGAGGACCCAGGTTTGATTCCCCTCACCCACATGTTCGCTTACAACTGTCTGTAACTCATATAGTACACAGACATATATGTTCACATACAATAAGTGAGTCAAGTTAAAAAAAAAAACCAGCATTTAAATTTTTTGTTTTCTTTTGTTTTTTGAGACAGTGATCCTCTGTATGGCTCTTAGCTGTCCTGGAACTCAATTTATAGATTGGGCTGGCTTTGAACTCATTTTTTAGATTGCACTGACCTCAAACTCACAGAGATCCGCCTGTTTCTGCCTCCTGAGTGCTCAGATTAAAGGTGTGAGCCATCATTGCCTGGCTTTAAGTATATATATTTAATATATTTATTTATTCATTATGTATTTATATATTTAAATACATTTATTCATTATGTATTTATGTGTACAGTGCTCTGTTTCCATGCATGCCTGTACACTAGAAGAAGATATCAGATCATTATGGATGTTGTGAACTGTCATGTGGTTGCTGGAAATTGAACTCAGGACTTCTGGAAGAGCAGTCAATATGCTTAACCTCCAAATACCTCTCCAGCCGTGTGTGTGTGTGTAAAAGAGTTGGTTCTCTCTGGGGCAGTGGTGGTGCCTGCCTTTAATCCCATCACTGGGAGGCAGAGACAGCTGAATCTCTGTGAGTTCAGGCTGTCTTGTTCTAAGAGTAAGTTCCAGAACAGCCAGGGCTGTGTTACAGAGAGATCCTATCTCCAAAAACGGGTTAGTTCTTAGGATGTGAGAGGGCTCATGGGGCTAAGGCATTTTCCACCAAGCCTGAGTTTATTCTGTATTCAATCTCTTGGACCCACTTGGTGACTGGAGAGAACCAACTTGCCCAAATTGTCCTCTTAATCTCATACATATACTGTGGCACACTTACCCTCACTACACACAGAAAAAAAAAAGTTTTAAATAATTGGTTCTCTTGGGTCTGACCACATGATTACCGAAGTGAAGATAACATGTATTGTGCAGTCTATGTGACTTAGAGTTTACTCTCTGTAGCTTCCGTGTTTGTCCAGTGCTCCCCACATTTGTCCCTCTCCCCTGACGTGCTGTTGTGTATTTAATTATTGTGACTTTTACCTTAAAGGATCTGAAAGCCAATGAGTCTCGACTGAAGGACATTAACAAAGTAGCTGAAGACCTGGAGTCTGAAGGTCTGATGGCGGAGGAAGTACAAGCTGTGCAACAGCAGGTGGGTGTTTTAACCTTGGATCAAGGTTCTTTCTCAAGTCCTTCGCAGCCCCAGAGGTAACTTTCTTTTTTTCTTTTTTTCCCCCCTTGTTGTTGTTGTTGGGATTAAAGGTGTGCCCTACCACTGCCTGGCAGAGGCCACATTATATAATACAGATTTGAGGCCGGTGGTAGTTCACGCTTCATCCTATGCTTTCCCAAGCCCATGAAAAACTGTGGAAGTTAAATGTCTTTGGTGCCATTGACTTCACATTCTTTTTGTTGGGTTTTTTTTTTTAAAAGATTTATTTATTATGTGTAGTGTTCTGCCTCCTGCATGTATGCCTGCAGGCCACAAGAGGGCACCAGATCTCATTACGGATGGTTGTGAGCCACCATGTGGGTGCTAGGAATTGAACTCAGGACCTCTGGAAGAGCAGCTAGTGTCCTTAACCACTGAGTCACTGCTCCAGCCCCATTTTTGTTGGTATTTTGAGACAGGTTTTGTCTGTATAGCCCTAGCTGTCCTGAAACTAGTTTTATAGACCAGGCTGGCCTTAAACTCACAGAGATCCACCTGCCTGTTTCTCAAGTGCTAGGATTATAGGTGTGTGCCACCACCGCCCACTTGACTTCAAGTTCTTAAGTTCCTTAAGTAGATAAATTTTTTGCATGTAAGCATTTGATTTGGAGTTCTGCTTGCCATTGAGCTAGATTTCTAGTCTGTTTTCTGTGGCTCTTCTTTTCACCTACATTTACTGTATGGCATTCCGAAGCATGTTTCCTCTGTACTAACACTGATTTTTCTTCTCACCGTGTAGGAGGTGTATGGCGTGATGCCCAGGGTAAGTCACAGGGTTCCATGTAGAACTCAAACTGGGCAAGGATTTAGATCTTGGGAAGAAGTAAAGACAAGAGCTGATGAATGACAGACCTTTTCTTGTGTAAGAATGAAAAAGAAGGCATCTATATTGCCTGCCAGTCTCCAAACAAAAGTGTGGGGGTTTGTTATTAGAGTGTTGCATGGCCCAGGCTAGCATGGAACTCACTGTACAGCTCAGACTGGCTGCAATCACAATCCTCTTCCCTCAGCCTCTCTAATGCTGTGGTTACAGGAGCTAACTACCTACCTGGCCAAAACATGTTTGATCTTTATCTTTCTAAAATGTTTTCCCTAATATTATTTCCTTATTGTTTGTTTGTTTTATATTTTTTTTCAAAGAATTCAATGAGTGTAGCATAAACAAAAGATGGCCATTATATTGAGTTCCTTCCTTCCACTCTTTTACTGGATTTGGGGCGTGGGGGGCACAGTAGGGAGCTAAATAGTTGGCCCAGCAGTCATGAGCACTTGTTGCTCTTGCAAAGAATCTGAATTCAGTTCCAGCACTGATATCATGGGTGGCTCAAACTGTCCTTAACTTTAATTCCAAGGAATCTGATGCCCTCTTCTGAATACCCTGGGCACCAGGTGTGCAGGTGGCGCATGTACATACATGCAGATAAAACACTCATACATACAAAAATAGATCTTAAAAGGGGAGGGGGATTTTATTTTATTTATGTGTTTGGTGATTCCTTCAAGCAACCTTAGGTTGGTTGCTGGGTAGTCAGCTCTGAGTTCCATAGTAGAGAAGATAAACTATTGGGATTCCTCTGGGATCACAGTCACTGGCTGGGAAGGTTCTGTGCTTATGACACGCTGACTAACTCTTTTTTTCTTTGACTAGGATGAAGCAGATTCCAAGACAGCCTCCCCATGGAAAGTAAGAACGCCTTTGCACATTACTAGTTCTAAGTTTTTTGCAATATCCTATGTTCTTTCTTGTGTGCCTTTTCTTTTTTTAAAGATTTATTTATTGATTGTGTATACAACATTCTGCCTCCATGTATGCCCACATGGCAGAAGAGGGCACCAGATCTCATTACAGATGGTTGTGAGCCACCATGTGTTTGCTGGGAATTGAACTCAGGATCTCTGGAAGAGCAGTCAGTGCTCTTAACCTCTGAGCCATCTCTCCAGCCCTTGTTTCTTATTTCTAAGAAGGATTGGGAGATGATGGTCCTGCCTTCTGGACCTATATAGCACCCACATGTCATCTGTGTTCAAGAGAACATTTGATGGCTTCCCACCCCTGCATCAAAGCTGAGCCCTGCCTCCTTTTGTCACACTTGAAAGATTTTGAGCCAAGAGAAGTTTTGTTTGTAAGCTAGGTGGGATAGGACGTTTTGATGCTCCTCAGGTGTTTACAAGTGTCTGCATTGTGAAGAAGAAAGCTAATTCACTGGCTTGCTTCCATTTTCCTTCAGCAATGCTGTCCCCTTTTCTTCACACTGTTAGAAACCACAGCCTAGTAACCGCATCAGCCATGGAATGAGTGATTTTTGGGCCTCACTAATAATGAAACATTCACAGCAGCCAGTGTATGTGGAACTGTCTTCTAGAGGGTTCTTTGGTACAGATTCTTAAGCTGCCCTTCAACAGCTATCCTCAAGGTTTACCTCTCCGTGTGGGTGTGCTTCATCCTGTAGCCAACTCCACTTATGTACTTGGTGTTTTCTTGCACCTTTCTAGTAGTTGGAGTTTTTATCAATGCCCCTGCTTCAAATGTTGCCAGTGTAAGGTAATGCGGTTTGAGTTTTGGGACCTGCTCAGTGGCCCCAGCAGATCTGTCTGTGGAAAGTCTCTTGACTGGTTTCCCTGTGCTCTTCTCACAGTCTGCTCGCATGATGGTCCACACAGTGGCCACCTTCAACTCCATCAAGGTAAGAAGTGATAACCAGCTACCCTGCTTTACCCTAGCTTTTTTCTTCACTGTTTTCTTTCTCGACTCCAGTGGAGAATGTGCTGTGGCCTGACCCCTTCCATAGTTCTCAGAAACGTGCTTAAGCATCCTCACTAAATGTTGAGTCATGAAATAGCTTGATTGGGATTCTTTCCTTGTTGTTGTTTTGGTTTTGGTTTTAAAGACAGGGTTTCTCTGTACAGCCTTGGCTGTCCTGGAACTCACTCTGTAGACTAGGTTGGCCTCACAGAGATCTGCTGCATCTGCCTCCTGAGTGCTGGGATTAAAGGCCACAACCATCTGGTTTATTCATGTTTCTTGACTCAGACTTTAGTACGAGCATCTTAGTTACTGTTCTATTGCTGTGACAAAACTCCATGACCAAGGCAGTTTATGAAAGACATTGTTTAACTAGGCTTTTGGTTTCAGGTTAGAGTCCATGATGGGGTGGAAGCAGGAACAACTGAGACTCTCATCTTATTCTGCAAACAGGAGGCAGAGAGAATAGACTTGGAATGGCTAATCCTCTGAAACCTCAAAGCCTGCCCCAACTCCTCGTCACACACCTCCCCCAGCAAAGCAAGACAGTTCCTTCCCAAATGGTTCAGTCAATGGGGACCAAGTAATTCAAATGTTAGCATATGGGAACCATTCTTATCCAGACCAGCACAAAGCAGTACTGAAAACCTTCACTGGGATTTCCAGTGAAGCAGGAACTTTAAGGACTCAGCTTTTCGCTGTCTGCATTGGCATTTCTCACATCTGCTCTGATCCAAGACTTGATTGGTTGTAATGCTGAGAAGACTCCTAGGAGTTTCACTTGTAGCATAGGTGTCATGTGCCAGTCACCAGTGTATTGGAAAAAAGCACAAAGTTAGTTTTTCCCAATGTTGCAAAGAGCGTTCCTAGATTAGGCATTTGAGGGATTTTCAGGCTATTAGATATGACTGGTTTTGATCTCTGCAAGGTTACTGTTGGGGTACATTGCTGGTGTATTTGCAAGGAAAGTGGTTGAAATGGAAAATTACAAGTGTCCTATCACTTCCAGTTGAATCATTTTCCTAAGGCCTGGTCATAGGTATACCAGAAGAGGCTGATGTAACTATTCTCCTGCAGGAGCTGAATGAGCGTTGGCGGTCCTTGCAACAGCTGGCTGAGGAACGTAGCCAGCTCTTGGGCAGTGCACATGAAGTACAGAGGTTCCACAGGTGAGGGTTGGCTGGGGTAGGAAGAAATGAGGATTTTGCCCCTCATAGATGGGGCTTGCTGAGTGGAATATCAGCAGAAGTAGCTATGTTTTGTTGATGTTTGGGTTCTTAACACAGTGGATGCTCAGTTAATACTGCTGAGAGTAAATGTGTGTACCAGACACACAAGTGCCAGCCCAAGAGGTTTTCTCTGATTGCCGTGGGACAAAGGCAGTGGTGCTTGGCATTCACTATGTGTCTTGCCTGCAGAGATGCTGATGAAACCAAAGAATGGATTGAAGAGAAAAATCAGGCCCTGAACACAGACAATTATGGCCATGATCTAGCCAGTGTCCAGGCCCTGCAGCGCAAACATGAAGGCTTTGAGAGGGACCTTGCAGCTCTGGGCGACAAGGTGAGAGATGCTTGGGGAAGCTGAGGCCTAAGCTATGCTGAGCACAGCTGTTTCTCTGGGTGTACTTACCACTCTTTCCCTGTAGGTGAATTCTCTTGGGGAGACAGCCCAGCGCTTGATCCAGTCCCACCCTGAATCTGCAGAGGATTTGAAGGAAAAGTGCACAGAGTTAAACCAGGCCTGGACCAGCCTAGGGAAGCGTGCAGACCAGCGCAAGGCTAAATTGGGTGACTCCCATGACCTGCAGCGCTTCCTTAGTGATTTCCGGTAAGAACCAAGTATCTTAGTTATGTTTCTGTTTCTGTGATAGACCAGAATGACCAAGCCAACTTATATTAAAAAGAAAAGAAAAACTGTTTATTTGGGGCTCACAATTTCAGAGACTGAAGAGTCCATGACCATCATGGTGGGAGCATGACAACAGGTATGGCATTGAAGCAGTAGCTGAGAGCTCACATTCTGAGAGACCTAACTGGGAATGGAGGAGGCTTGGGAAGCCAGCCCCAGGGTTGGTTACATCTCTAGGGAGCCCATACTCCCTAATCCTTCCCAAACAGTTCGCCAACCAGAAAATAAGCATTCTGATATATGAGCCATGCTCATGCATATGCATACCAAGTGTCATTCAGAGATTTTTTGCTTCATAGGACCTTTAATAATAAGTTGTAATATAAAAATTACCACTTAATATAAAATATTCAAACTACCAAATACCAAAAGTCATTGGTCTCTGCACTTGGGTCTATATCACAAAACATTGCCAACTATGTTTTCTTCTTTATATTTACTTTATATAGATACAAGTAATCTTTTCCATCAACTGTTTTGATATAAAATAATGTCACAGAGAAGTTGCAAGAGTGACAAAATCAACTGTGGTATTGTTGTCTGTAGTTACCAGTTAATTTTGTGACCCTCATTAATTACAGGTTCTTTTGTTTTCTGAGCAACAATAGATTGTCGGTCCCAGCATTCTCCTTATCACACCTATCATGAATTCATTAATTCCTAAGCCCACTGAACTGTGGTGGTGCACGCCTTTAATCCCAAGGAAGCAGAGGCAGGTGGATCTCAAGAGTTTGAGGCCAGCCTGGTCTACAGAGCTAGTTCCAGGACAGCTAGGACTAGCTAATCTGTTAGACAGTGAAAGCCTGTCTTGAAAAGCAAAAAAAAAAAAAAAATGTGTGTATATGTATACATACACACACACACACTCATATTCACATTTTCTTGGTTGTCCCCACTATAAATTTCATAACTGGGGGCTGGAGAGATGGCTCAGTGGTTAAGAGCACTGGCTGCTCTTCCAGAGGTCCTGAGTTCAATGTCGAGCAACCACACGGTGGCTCACAACCATCTGTAATGAGATCTGGTGCCCTCTTCTGGCCTGCAGGGACACATGCAGACAGAACACAGTATACATAATAAATATTTTTTTAATGTATTTCATAGCTAGGGTCCCTTAATCTGGAGCAGGATCTCCACGCTGTCATTTTTTAGCAGTATAAGCTAGGTGTCTTAGCAGATTTCCCATAATCTTTGCCTTTGTCTTTTCATGTCTGTGTGATACTTCACTGAGTTTGTGATGGTTTGTGATGCCTAGCATTTGTATGGTCTCAGATACTCCCTCTTCTTGGATGGGAGCCCCAGATGGTACCACTCTACTTTCCAGACTTGGGTCCTCTAGAAAAGCAGGAAGTACACTTAACCATTGAGGCATCTCTCCAGTCCACAGCTCTTGATTTTTCTTCTGGATTTTGTTTGGGATTGTTTGTTTGTTTGTTTTTGGCTTTTTATAAAATACTTTCATTTTTTTGACGGCATGTGGGCACCGGGGATATATGCTCATGAATCCAGGTACCTGAGGAGGTCAGAAGAGGAAGTTGAACTCTCTGAAGCTGAAATTGTGGGTGATTGTGAGCTACCTAGTATGAATACTAGAAAATAAACTTGGGTCCATTACAAGAGTATTATTCAGGACTAGAGATGGCTCAGCATTAAGAGCACCTTTGACCCAGGTTCAATTTTCATCACCCCCATGGTACCTCACAAACATCTGTAATTCCAGATCCAAAGGATCCCACACTCTCTTCTGGCTTGTGCCTGGTACATAGACATACAAGCAGGCAAAACAATTCATACACTTAAAATAAGTAAATCTTTATTAAAAAAAAGGAAAGAAATAAAAAATAAGAGCAATAAGCACTCTTTTTTTTCCCACATATGTATGGGCATTTTACTTGCGTGTATGTCTGTGCCACTTGTGTGCCTGATGTCTGAGGGCTCAGAAGAGGATGCCAAATCCCCTGGAATTGGAGTTAGAGACAGTTGTGAACCACCATGAGGGTACTGAGAACTAAACCTGTATGTCCTCTCTGCCACTAAGTATCCCAGCGTGGTTCTTTGTTTTCTGATTTTTTTTCTTCCAAAATCTTTTTCTTATTTTTTTTTTTTAGGTTTTTCGAGACACAGCTTCTCTGTAGCTTTGGAGCCTGTCCTGGAACTTGCTCTTGTAGACCAGGCTGGCCTCGAACTCACAGAGATCCGCCTGCCTCTGCCTCCTGAGTGCTGGGATTAAAAGCATGCGCCACCACCGCCCGACCCAAAATCTTTTATTATTATTTTTTTATTACAGTTATGTGTGTATGTGCACGCTTGTGTCACACAGCTCCCATGCGGGTGCTAGAGGACAGCTTGTGTCACACAGCTCCCATGCAGGTGCTAGAGGACAACTTGGAGAAGTCAGTTCTCTCCAGTGTGGATGTTCAGAAGATCACTCGCTGAGCCATCTTACTGCCCCCACTCTCAGATCCCTCTCTTTTATCATTTATGTATTAATTTTTTTTTAAGATTTCTTTATTTATTATGTACACAGTGTTCAGCCTTCAGGCCAGAAGAGGGCACCAGCTAGATACCCAGCTAGATCCAGGAGAAGAATCCCCTTCCCTTTTTTTGGTAACACAAACAAGAGGCTATAAGACTCAGCCCTGTTTGATATGTGACTAGGTTTAACCTAAAATAACCTCCAGGTGGCTGGAAAAATGACTCAGTGGTTAAATGCACTGGCTGCTCTTCCAGAGGGCCCAGGTGCAATTCCCAGCACCAATGTGGCAGCTCACAACTGTCTGTGACTAGTTCCAGGGGACCTGACACCCATGCCAAAACACCAATACACATAAAATAGAAAAAAAATAAAGTAGCTTTTACAGTTTAAAAAAATAATAATTATAAAATAACCTCCTGAGGCAGAAGTGATGCAGCCATTTCCTGGGCAGGCTTGTTTGTTGCCAGGTAGTGTAATGGGTGTTCCTCTGTTCATCTGGT
Organism: Ondatra zibethicus; assembly: GCA_004026605.1. NCBI lineage: Eukaryota > Metazoa > Chordata > Mammalia > Rodentia > Cricetidae > Ondatra > Ondatra zibethicus. The sequence goes on from PVIU01004201.1 coordinate 83,141, forward strand.
TTCTAGTGATCTCATGTCTTGGATCAATGGAATACGAGGGTTGGTATCTTCAGATGAGCTAGCCAAGGATGTCACTGGAGCTGAGGCTTTGCTGGAACGACACCAGGTAGGTTAGGGGCCTTAGGGACCTTACCACTCCCCCTCTTGGGAACCAGTGGTTGATAACTAGTGTGGGCATCTTCTGCATGTTACCTAATCACTTCTCTCCTCTTGGCAGGAACACCGGACAGAAATTGATGCCAGGGCTGGCACTTTCCAGGCATTTGAGCAGTTTGGACAGCAGCTGTTAGCTCATGGGCACTATGCCAGCCCAGAGATTAAGGAGAAACTTGATATTCTTGACCAGGAGCGCACAGACCTGGAGAAGGCCTGGGTTCAGCGCAGAATGATGCTGGACCACTGCTTGGAGTTGCAGGTGTGTGTGTTTGAGTTTTCATCAGTTGTTTCTTGCCAGCAGCCCTGTCTTTCTTCACACCTATCTGTCCACTCTCTAGTTATTCCATCGGGACTGTGAGCAAGCAGAGAACTGGATGGCTGCCCGGGAGGCCTTCCTAAACACAGAAGACAAAGGAGACTCGCTGGACAGTGTGGAGGCTCTGATCAAAAAACATGAAGACTTTGATAAAGCTATCAATGTCCAGGTGGGTACTGGACCATGAGGTCCTTGTCTAGGTTTGCCTGAGTCACATCGTAATTTGATGGCAGTTCTGTCTTAATGACTAGGTTAAAAAGGAAGTTACTGGCTAAGTTGTATTAGTTAGAGGCTATTATAATGACCTTCATAATATTCTTGTTATTCAGGAGTCAGATGTAGGTGGAGCTCTAAAGTTCAAGAGTTCCCAGCCTGGACTACATAGAACATTCCAGGTTTGCCAGGACTAGATAGTGAGACACTGTCTCCAGAATAAAACAAAAAAATGCTATTCAGGTGGCAGGGATAGCTATGTGTTGGTTAGAGTACTGCCTAGTATGCTATAGGGTTCAGTCACCAGTACTGCAAAGAAATTAATACAGCTACAATTTTCATACCTACTTCAAAAAATAAACATTCTGTTGGTCTAGATGCATAGCTATGTGGTTAAGAGCGCTTAGGTAGTGCTCTTGGAGAGCACTTGATTTCGGCTCCCAGCACCCTCATAGGTGTTTCCCAAGTAGCTCCAGCTCCAGGGATCTAATGCCTCTCTCTGAAGACACCCATGCTCAATGTTTACATGTACCTACTCACATAGGCATGAACACATCCCCATAATTAAAAACAAAAGTATAGTCCATCACATATCCAACAAGTACTTCTTTAGTTGAGAAATATGAATTTAAACTGGGCCAGATATGATAACGTACCTTTATTACTACCAGCACTGAGAAGCAGAAGCAAATAGATGTCTAAATTTGAGGCTAGCCTGGCTTACATGGCCAGCTCCAGGATAGCCAAGGCTACATAGTGAGACCCTGTCTCAGAATAGCAGCAAGAAACCTTGAGATACCAGCTTGGTGGGTACTCCTGTAATCTCAGTGTGTGGAAAACTGAGGCAGAAAGGTGAAGTTCAAGGCCAGGCTGGGCTACATAACAAAACTGTCTCCAGCCAGGCAATGGTTCACACCTTTAATCCCAGCACTCGGGAGGCAGAGGCAGGTGGATCTCTGTGAGTTGGAGGCCAGCCTGGTCTACAGAGTGAGTTCCAGAACTGACTCCATAGCTACTGAGAAACTGTCTTGAAAAACCAAAAAAACTGAAGAAAAAAAAAAAACTTACCTCCAAAAAAAAGAGGAAAGGTTGTGGGGGCTCAGTGGTTAAGAGCACTGACTGTTCTTCTGAGGACCTGGATTCAGTTCCCAACACCCACATTGCAGCTCACAACTGTCTGTAATTCCAGTTCCAGGAGATCCAACACCCTCACACAGACATGTAAGCAGGCAAAACACCAATTTATTTATCTTAAATAAAAATTAAATGATTAAAATTAAAAAGAAAGGAAGGGTTGCTACCCACAGTAGAGTACTGCTTAGTGTGCAACAGGCCCTCAGGGCTCAGCACATAGCACCAAGACAGCGTTTAAAACCTCAGGTGACTCAAATGAAGCCCATCGGGTCAAGTGCATGAGGACCTGGGTTTGATCCCTAGAATCCAAAAGCCATGTATGGTGTGTTTATAATCTCAGTGCGGGGCTTTCTGGCAGCTGTCCAGTCAGCCTCATCGGTGAGAGATTCTGTCAGAAGGCACAGTGGAGGTTCCTGAGCAGTGGTACCCAAGCCCGATGTCTGGTGTTTATAAATATGCATACACATATACACTTACTCTACATACATATAGAAAAAAGTACTCAAATGAGTTCTGTATTATTGTATGACAGAACTGTAACTCCCTAGAAGAATGCTTCCTGACATATATGAAACTTCAGTTCAGACCATAGCACTGCAAAAAACGATGATATTGGAAAAAGTTAAGTTTTCTAAATTTATGAATATTTATATGCTTGTCTCTTAAGTGTAGCATGTATGTGCAGTGCCCTAGCCAGAAGGTGTCAGATCCTCTGCAAGTAGAGTATAGCAAGCTAGTTGTTAATAGCCACATGATTTCTGGGAACAAAACTCAAGTCATGTGCAAGAGCAGCATGTTGCTCTTAATGACTAAGCCATCTCTCCAGCCCCCAGATTTGTTCTGTTTGTATTTTGAGACAGGGTCTTTCTGTTTAGTCCTGGCTACCCTGGAAATGGGTATATGTGGTACAGGCTGAAATCACAGATACCAGCCTGCTCTGCTGAGATTAAAGGTGTATGCTACCATACCCAGCACCCCCCCAAAATTATCTTTTTAAGGGTGAAAATTTATGTTTGGTAAGGTAACAACATTAAAACAAATAATAAAATAGATAAACAACTGTGACTTGAAAACCATTTTGTTGAAAACAGAACAGTGGTTGTTTTATGAGCCTAGTTTGTTGCTATAGCATCTGCTGGTGTCCCAGCACCTGCACAGCTCAGTGTGACCTGAAGTCCTCTTGAACTAAACCCTACTCTAGTAATGATGATAATCAAGCTGGCTTCTAAAGTATCGGTGTGTTCCGATCCTGCCACCAGTTAGTTCCAAAGTGTAACCATCTCCTCTGAAAGTTAGCAGGCTGACAGGCCTTATCCAGCCCACCCTGACCTCTTTACCCATTTGTCCTCAGGAGGAAAAGATAGCTGCCCTGCAGGCCTTTGCCGACCAGCTCATTGCTGTTGACCACTATGCCAAAGCAGACATTGCAAACCGTCGCAATGAGGTCCTTGACAGGTAGGTGTCGTGTGGTGGTAAACTCTACCAGTTGAGATGAAAGCCCACATGTGAGAAGCCACACCTACTCAAGCTTCTTCTTTTCTGGTAAAGAACACTCAACATTTGATCTTCATTCATAGGTGGCGCCGCCTAAAAACCCAGATGATTGAGAAAAGGTCAAAGCTTGGAGAATCTCAAACACTTCAGCAGTTCAGCCGGGATGTGGATGAAATTGAGGCCTGGATCAGTGAGAAGTTACAGACAGCAAGTGATGAGTCCTATAAGGACCCCACCAACATCCAGGTGAGTGGATTCAGTGGTGCTGGCTCTGAAGTGCCCGTATTACAGACTTGAGATGTTAAATGAGACTTAAAGGAGTTTGCCTACAAAACCATTCACACCACTGTGAAGCTTACTTAGGAAGAGTCCCTGGGCCAGTGGGCAAACACTGCTGAGTTGGTGGAGCCATTTGAAAGCTGCTCCCTTGCTAGTCTCTGTAGAAATTTGTCTGCTATATGTGTCTAAGGGTCCTACTCCTGTGCTGAATTTCCTGGGGAAGTATGATGGCAATTGAATATTTAATAGCTGAGACATGTTCAAATCAGTGTACTGAACTCTTCTTTCAATCTGTTTTTGTAGCTTTCCAAGCTGCTGGTAAGTTCTTTATGCTTTTAAGAGTTGTAGATTTGTGAGCTCTGGGGTCTGTGTTCCACTCTGTGGAGTACTGTGACTGTGGTCACGTAATGTCCACTGGTGTCTGTTTATCCATCAGCATTCTAATCCCCAGTCACCCTCCATCCAAGTGTCCCTGTGAGATGTGGCTTTATCTATTGTAATTAGTCAGCAGTCCTTATCTCTTCTTCCCCATTCCATCATCCATGCAAGTTCTGTACAGTGTTTGGTTTGGGGGCAGTAGTTGACCACTTTTTTTCAAGGGGTGTTTTTGAAAACAAAATATCAGCTTCTATATGTAAGAGACTGTGAGTTTGTTTTCCTGGGCTTAAGGTGTCGAGTGGCCTGGGCAGGGCAGGGCAGGCTAGCTTGGGGTGAATCCAATACACACCTAGGCTGGTATCAAGAGGTGCTGGCCTAGAGAACTGGAATAGCAATACATGCTTCCAAATCTAAGTAGACATTGCTCAGGAGGTCACAAAAAGATTATCTGTCATCACATGGCTCCAAGTCCCAGAACTAGGAAGAGGAAATAAAGCTGTAGAGGAGAGTAAATAGGTTTGTATCAACAGTGATGAGAGCAAAGCACAGAGTGACTGTGTTGTCAGGATCTGTGCGTGAGACCTGTTGGTCTTGGTGCTGCTTTAGCAGCCAGGGTCCCCTCCCTGCAACAGTTACTGCCTCTGAAATGAAACAGTGAGTGCAGAATTCTTAGCCAAATAAACTATTTTGTTGGCTTTTTTTGTGGGTTTTTTTCTTGTTGGTCTTTATGTTTGTCTGTTCTCTCCTAATTTTCTTTCTCAGTAACATTCTCCCCTGAGACTATTTCTCAGCCTGTATTTTTTCCCAGAACTGTGTTACAACAACTGTTATCCTCACAATCATAAATCTTAAGTGTTTCAGCATCATTAGTTTCTTAACAAATTCTTAGAAACCATACCAGGCCCCCAACTCTCTTATTCCTTGCAAAAATAAAATTCAGCCTGCCTTTACACTGGTTTTTTTTTAACAGCCTCATGTTTTGATTAATGACAGATAGCAAATATAAGCCTACAAAGCCAAATCTTCTTCAACAGAACTACTGCAGCCGTCAGATGTTCAGGGTGGGGGATAGCCCATCCATGTTACCAGTCAGAACTAATGTCCAGGAAGGATAAAGACATGGGTTGACAATGGACATGTGGTTAGATTCAGAACTAAAATTGACCTCAGTCTCCTACAAAATGTTAAAAACTACAGATTTTGAGGCTTTGCTCCCAGCCTGCTGGTGAGCTGTTCAGAACTGGCATTAACCCCACTGCCCTTGAACTAGTGTTACCTCCTTTCTGGCCTAAACCTACCTCTGCTGAGCTCCCATAGACCCCAAACCATAGCACCACACAACCTGTGGTGGCTTTCTGTCAACACTAATACTTGCCTTGTTCCTTACCTTCCTAGCACTCACTCCTTCCTGAGCATCTCTTTTACCTTAATGACAAGGCTGGCAAGAACTGCCTCTGACTGGTAGTTTGGTATTTTCAGAGCAAGCACCAGAAGCACCAAGCCTTTGAGGCAGAACTGCATGCCAATGCTGACCGAATCCGTGGCGTCATCGACATGGGAAACTCACTCATCGAGCGTGGAGCCTGTGCTGGCAGTGAGGACGCTGTTAAGGTATGGTCCAAGGACCCATACTGTCTCCAGAAAGAGTGGCAACATGCTACTATCCACTCCAGCTGAAATACAGCATAAGACCTATAGTCTGTGGAATCTGAGAACACAGTTCCTGTGATTGTTTCCACTTCCTCTTTGATGGTCTCTAATTTGAGTCTTAGGGGTGGGTCCTTCAGAGATTTTCCCATCCCAAGTGACCCCCTGTCTTCCCAAGGCCCGCCTGGCTGCCCTTGCAGACCAGTGGCAGTTCCTGGTGCAGAAATCAGCTGAGAAGAGCCAGAAGCTAAAAGAGGCCAATAAGCAGCAGAACTTCAACACTGGAATCAAAGACTTTGACTTCTGGCTCTCTGAGGTAATGTGAGGTGGTTCTTGTACCATCGGGATTTCTCACATTTGGGTAATGAATGTCCGTCAGCCAACCCCAGATTGTAAAAGGGGAACCTCTTGAGCACCTTGAGAAGTCCTCAGATTGCTGTTACAGAGTGAATAGAGGCTTAGAACAGAAAACTGATTTCAGAAGACCCTGGCTGTCAGACCTCTCCCCAAGGGAGTAGATAGAAGAAATGGGTGGCTTGTGGTGGTCTCCACAAGTCTGCACCAAGAGGAAGAGAGTTGAAGCACACGTAAGAAACCGGGACAGCAGAGGCTCTAAAGAGGGTGATTTTAGAAACCAGCACTGTGAACATTTCAGAGTCCCTTACCAGTCTGTTGAATTTGCGTGAATTGTTGCAGAGGTGTATTTTATCTGAGTTCATAGTGTCATGTTTCCTTAGTATCTATGGCAGAGTATTATTCCGTATCACTAAATTCTCCTGAACATTTGCATATAGGGAGAGTCCAAAGATTCTTACTGTGATTTAAGAATTTCCTTTGGGAATGGGCTCCAAAAAGCCAGTTCATGCACTGATAAATACTGGTTTCATGGCCAGTGACCCCACAAATTTCCCAAGCCACACATTGGGGGGTTGAGGGGAGGGTAAAAGGAGAGGGGGGAGGAGAACATGAGGGATTGGGAAGGTCAAGTTGGGAGAAGAGCAGAGAGGGAGAGCAAGGAAAGATATCTTGATAGAGGGAGCCATTATGGGGTTAGCAAGAAACCTGGCACCAAGGAAATTCCCAGGAATCCACAAGGATGACCCCAGCTAAGACTCTAAGCATTGGTGGAGAGGGCGCCTGAACTGCCTTCCCTGTAAGCAGATTGGGGACAACCCTAATTGTCATCATGGAGCCTTCATCCAGTAGAGAGACACCGTGTTCAGCGTGATACAGGGAGGAGGGCCTTGGTCCTTCCTCAAGTGATGTGACAGTTTGTTGATGTTGACTCCCCATGGGAGATCTCACCCTCTCTGAGGAATGGATGGGGAATGGGGTGGGGGGAGCAGGAGGAGAGGAGGGAGAGAGAACTGGGATTGGTGTGTTTAAAAAAAAAAAAAGTGTTTTTTAAAAAAATGTCGGGCTGCCATTCAAGGGTCCCTAAAGTGGAGACAGCAGGGAGCATGATCACTGATAACACTTATCACACGGTGATCACACTGCTTCGGTCTCTGTGCTCTCTGTCCTTGTATCCAGAGAAGACTTGGGACTGAGCCTCTATCCCTACTCTGAGCAGGCTCCTTACTCGTATTGAACCCAGCCTAGTGGGCAGAATTGTGATTCCTTGGTCCACACATTTAATCCCAGCACTCAGGAGGCAGAGGCAGAAGGATCTATGTAAGTTCAGAGTAAGCCATACATAGAAAGATCTTGTCTCAAAAACAATTACAAGAACAAACAGTAACTCATGATTGAAAAGGACCTGGAGCAGCTCCTGGCCACCCTGAATTTCTAGCTGTGATGCTGTGCATGTGTCCTATAACAACCATTCCCTTTTGTGTTGCCAACTGCAGGTAGAAGCTCTCCTGGCATCTGAAGATTATGGCAAAGACCTGGCCTCTGTGAACAACTTGCTGAAAAAGCATCAGCTGCTGGAGGCAGACATATCGGCCCACGAGGTCAGCAGGGTAACAGCTGGGGAGGTGGGGTGATTAGAGCAAACCTCAAGAGTATCCCAGTATGTTGAAAGGAGCTGGCATTGGTCAAGGAATGCAAGGGATGTCTTATACCCAAGGCAGCAGTTTATGGACTGGTTTCTTAATTTTCCTCAGCCTAGGATATGCAGATCTTATCTATAAGTACTAATTATTTTGAAAAATCAGGTGTGTTCTTAGCTGGACGTGGAATTCAGTGGTCTAGCAGTTGCCTGCCACGCCCAAGAGTCTGTCTTCCATCCATGCTGCTACGAAATTAAAGGGGTTTTGTTTTGTTTGTTTGTTGGCATATTTTCGCCTTTGTTGTTTGCTTTTTTGGTTGTTTTGTTCTGTTAATTTTTCTGAGACAGGGTTTCTCTGTGTAGCGCTGGGTGTTATATAGACCAGGCTGGCCTTAAATTCACAGAGATCCACCTGTCTCTTAAGACATATGCCACCAGTGCTCAGAAATTGTTTTTTTGTTTGTTTTTGAGATGAGGTTTTGCTGTGTAGCCTTTGCCAGTCTCAAACAAGATCCACCTGCTCTACCTTGGAGTGCTGGGATTAAAGTTGTGCGAATCCACACCCGGCCCTTTATTATTTTTCAATGGGACTTTCAATATTTAGCCCTATCTGGCCTCAGACTTGCAGTAATTTTTCTGCCTCTGCCTCCCTGCGTTTGTGGTTACAGCATCTACACCTCACCTGTGGCTTTAGATAATTCAAATAGTCGTTGTGTACTGTGAGCATGGTGGCACTTTACAAAGGGTGAGGGAAAGGACAGCAGTGGCGACAGTTCTGCAGTTGTCTGATGGCCCATCTCACAGAGGACGTCTGGGACTTAAGGTTCCGAGTTGCTTTGCTCTGTGTGGTGTGTATGATGGGCGCACAGTATAGAGCGAGGCTGGAGGAAGAGGAATTTGATTCAGATTATGGAGGATGGTTTTTCTCTGCTTCTGCACTAGCAGATTGGTCACAGTTTTGTTCTGTTCATTGCAGAGTGGAATTAGTTTTTCAAAATGAATTGTGCCAAAAGTGTTCCTTTTATCCTGTATCCTTGGTCCATCCTGGGCTTAGAATGGACTGTATCTACTTGTGATTCTGTCATGTGTCTGGCTCAGTTAGGAAATGTTGGTCCTCTGAGTTACACATGTTAGTTCTAAATAGTTTGACACATTTCCTGTGTAATACCAAAACCTCATGCCTTGTTAGTCTCATCAGAAAAGCCATGGGGTGCCAGATAAGAATTGTCAAAAATTCCAATTTACATCAAAAAGTTTGAATTTGGGGCTGGAGAGATGGCTCAGTGGTTAAGAGCACTGACTGTTCTTCCAGAGGACCGGGGTTCAATTCCCAGCACCTACATGGCAGCTCACAACTGTCTGTAATTACAGTTCCAAAGGACCTTACACCAAAGGACCTTGGCAAAACACCTATACACATTTAAAAATAATAATATAAAAAAGTTTGAATTTTACCATTAAAAATTGAATTGTGGTAAACTCTGTGTGTTGAGGAGCAGGGCGGGCAGAGCCATCTATTGAAGACTCAGGGCTGAGTGACTGCAGCTTTCCTTTGAGTTCTTCTCTAGTATAAAACATGGACTTTTTTAAAATTATGTTTATTATTTGTTGAAGGGAGGTAAATACAGTCAGAGGATAACTTGTAGGAGTCAGTTCCCTCCTGCCATGGATGAACTTAAGTCATCCTCTGAGCCATCTTTTTATTTTGGTTTCTCTTTGTAACAACTCTGGCTGTCCTAGAACTGGCTCTGTAGACCAGGGTGGCCTCTGCTTCCCAAGTGCTGGGATTCAAGGCGTGTGCCTCTACCGCTCAGCCGCCTGAGCCATCTTGTAGGCCCAAGATGTTTAATTAAACTAAGTTTTCTATGAGTACACACCTTTAATCCTAGCTCTCAGGAGATAGAGGCAAATGCGTCTCTTGAGTTCCAGGCCAGCCCTATCTGAAACAAAACAAAAATTAACTTTTGCTACTTTTCAAAGTATACGATAAGACTGGTGATATAACTATGAAAAGATAAAGAAATGAAGGCCACTACTAAGCAAAATAGGTGGTAGTGAAAAGGGGTTTGTGCTGCAGCCACGGCTCTGCATTCTGTATCCGGCCACCTTCCCGTCAGTGTGCATGTCCACATGGCGACAGGGAACCAAGTCTTTATCAAAATAGCTGGTTTTACAGAACTGCAAGGGTTCACACAGCATTGATTTATGAGGCTGCACAACCCAGTATGGAATTAATGAGTGCTGTTTTCAGGGAATTGTCTTTGGGACCAGGTTTCTGAGCCCTCTCTTGTGTCCCTGCCCCAGGATCGTCTGAAGGACCTGAACAGCCAGGCTGACAGTCTGATGACCAGCAGTGCCTTCGACACCTCTCAAGTGAAAGAGAAGCGGGACACCATCAATGCACGCTTCCAGAAGATCAAGAACATGGCAGCCTCCCGAAGAGCAAAACTGAGCGAGTCCCACCGCCTGCACCAGTTCTTCCGAGACATGGATGACGAGGAGTCCTGGATCAAGTGTGTGCCCAGCAGTTGTGTGTTCAGTGTCAGGGGCTTCCTAGAGAACAGGAGTTTCAGGCTTCCTTGGTCTGTTGGGGCAGCAGGGAGGTGTGATGTAAGGGCATAGTTTAGGGACCTTGCCAAACTCCCTGCCTCTTGTACTGCACAGTAGTGAGTGAGACCTGTTACCCTGTGGTAACCATGATGTCACAGTAGACCCTGCTTTTTGGGTCCTAAGGAAGTTGTGCTTTTTGGTTTTTGTTTTTTTCCTGATCATTTTTTTTTTTTTGGTTTGGTTGGGTTTTTTTTTGTTTGTTTGTTTGTTGGGTTTTTTTGTTTTTGTTTTTTTTTTGGTTTTTGTTGTTTGAAACAGGGTCTCTCTGTTTCTTTATATGTGATGCATGAGTAAATGGAGTTAATAGTACATACCAGTGGTGTTCCTCTCCTCAGGACAACACAGTCCTCTGTATGCTCATGACACTCAGATGAGCCGTGTCCATTGACATGTGCATGGTCAGAGACAGTTCTGGATGCATGGCTTTGGGAAACAGTGACTTCTGTTCCTTAAAAACAGAAAGGGATTTTTATGAAGAAAGTGGTAGAGGCTGGAGGACACTCTAGTTAGTGGCTGGACTGACACACCATGGGCTGAACGCGTGCAGGCTAACCATACTGCCTCTGCTTTTCAGAGAGAAGAAGCTACTGGTGAGCTCTGAAGACTATGGCCGTGACCTCACAGGTGTTCAGAACCTGAGGAAGAAACACAAGCGGCTAGAAGCCGAGCTGGCTGCCCATGAACCAGCCATTCAGGTGAGTGGTTGCCTTCTGCTAAGAGGAAGGGGCCAGTCCTCTGATCTTAACTCTGTGGTCTTGTGGTTGTGATGCCTCAGCCCCAGCCATGAAGAAGTAACACCATGTTTGTTTTTTTGAGTCAGGGTTTCTCTGTGTAACCTTGGCTGGTGTGGAACTCCTCATGTAGATCAGGCTAACCCCAAACTCAGAGATCACGGGCTTCTGCCTCACCTCCTGAGTGCTGGGATTAAAGCTGTGCCCAGCACATGTATCCTGAAGAGCTAATTGTGAATGTGATGTTGAGGTGTCCTGAGCTTGGGCCATAGACACCTGGAACTGGGCACTCAGCATCTGCTGGTGTTGACTCTTGCTCTCACTTGTCAGGGCGTCCTGGACACTGGGAAGAAGCTGTCTGATGACAACACCATTGGGCAGGAGGAGATCCAGCAGCGTCTTGCACAGTTTGTGGAGCACTGGAAGGAGCTGAAGCAGCTAGCAGCTGCACGGTGAGCACGTAGGCAGGGAGCTCTTAAGACAGACAGAAGGCCCGGCCCTTCCTGCCAGCTCCCAGGACCTGGATGTCAAGTATTATCTTGCTCCAGAGGCATTCTGAGCTGTTCCTGTCCAGTGAGTCTGCACCCAGCAGTTAACTCCAGAGTGTCCTGTCTGAAGAGCACTGTCTGCCTTGTGTCCCTCAGGAGACTAAACCATGTTTACACATAGACACACCCCTTCATGAATATTTTATCCAAATGTATTTGTTTGCTTGTTTATTATTTGTTGGTGCTGGTAACTGAACCCGAGATCTTAGACACAGTAGTCAAGCACCAGTACCACCAAGCTATAACTCCAGCCCCCTTCATGGATATTTTAAGTACATACTAATGATTTCCCCTTCCCCATACTTTAATAAGGGGCCAGCGGCTAGAGGAGTCCTTGGAGTATCAACAGTTCGTAGCCAATGTAGAAGAGGAAGAGGCTTGGATCAACGAGAAAATGACTCTGGTGGCCAGTGAAGATTACGGAGACACTCTTGCTGCCATCCAGGTCAGGATGCCTAAGCAAGTGCATAAACAGTAAAGGTCCACCAGCTCCCAGTCTGAGGGTACTGCAGGCAGGTGGGCCAGGTCCACCACACCTCATAGAGGAGTCCTGATAGCTTCTGGACCACACTTCATTCCAAGCTTTGTTTCCACATAGCATCTCCTTCTGTTCACTCTTTCTCTGGCATTCTGTCCCATATGCCTGTCTGTCCAAATTGACCTCTTTTTTGTAAGGATACAATCTTATGGTAAGAGAGACTGAAAATATCCCTTAATGTCCTTTTTTTTCCCCGTGTTCATGGCCCCATAGCCACTTCTAGTTGGCTGACAATTGCTGTATAACAGCCACTTAAAACTGACCTGTGTGGTGGGTGTGTAGTCCCTCCACTGTCTCCCGGGTAAAACTAGCTGAGCTGAAAGATCTCAGATGGCTGTAGTCACAGATTGTCTTGTTCAGCCCTACACAGCTCCTCATTCTATTATAGGCTAGATTAGCTTTCTCCACTTTGTTCAGAGAGGCAAAGGCAGAAAACCACAGAGTATTAAAGGCATTGCACTATTCTCAGAGCTGGCCCCAAGAGAGCCCAGTCATGGAATAGGAGAGGTCACACATCACCATGGTCACACCTTCCTTAGTTCCAGCCAGACAATGTGGAAACAGTTTGCATTGCCTTGATCCACTCTCCTCACAGTGGGCAGTCCATGTGTAGTTGAGGTCACTAGAAACAGGAAGGGGAGGGAAATTATCCTTCGGTCATTAGGGAGCTAGACCTGGGTCCTCATGGGATATGTGTAGAAGTGTTGTTGCTTTGTTGGGTGCTTACTCCAGCTTTCTGTCCATTTTTTACAACCTAAACTTGGTGGTTCAGCTTCTCCTGCAGCCTGGTCTCACTCCTGACTCCCTGGTCCTCCCCATGGAGTAGAGAGTAGGAGGACCAGGCTCACAGCTGTGCCACCCTCTTTCCCGAGACCTAGCTACTCACGTGGCAGGCTCAGTGGCGGACCTCACTGCTTCTCTCTAGGGCTTGCTGAAGAAACACGAAGCTTTTGAGACAGACTTCACTGTCCACAAGGATCGGGTGAATGACGTCTGTACTAATGGACAAGACCTCATTAAGAAGGTGAGCCTGGATTCCAGGAAGACCCTTGTTCTCAGCCCAAAGTACACCAAGCTCAGGTCTTATAGAGACTCAGCAGGCCTGTGCCATATTTTATACAGCAAGAAAGAGCTGCTTTTGAATTGGCATACTCATTGGGCAACCAGCTTTTGGCCTTTACATGGGGAAGTTGGTTCTTTTCTGACAGTAGAACTTCTAGAATGCTATTCTCTCAATTCTTTTTTTTTGTTTTATGTGTATGGTTTTACCTTCACCACACTTAATGCATTGCCCAAAGATATCAGAACAGTGTATTGAATCCCTTACAACTGGAGTTACTGATGGTTGTGAGTCACCATGTAAATGCTGGGAATTGAACCTTGGGCCTGTAGAAGAACAGTCAGTGCCCTTAAACCACGGAACCATCTCTCTACCTTTGTTTTTTTTTTAAGATTTTTATTTTTATTTTATTTTTTTGGTTTTTTGAGACTGGGTTTCTCTGTGTTACTTTGGAGCCTTTCCTGGAACTAGCTCTTATAGACCAGGCTGGCCTCGAACACACAGAGATCCACCTACCTCTGCCTCCCAGCTGCTGGGATTAAAGGCGTGCACCACCACCTGGCAGATTTTTATTTTTTTATGTGTGTGTCTGCACTATATGTGTGCAGTGCCCACATAGGCCACAAGAGGGCATTAGATTTCCCCCTAGAAGTGGTATTGCAAGCAATTGTGAGCTACTGAGGTTCTGGGAACCCCTAGTCCCCTGTTCCTTTGTTTCTTGGTGTTAAAGGTCGCTATAGCGATATTAGAAAGTATAATAAGTAAGTAGAAAGCACATGACGCAGCAGTGTATTCCTACAGGGAATTCCAGCCTAACTTGGGCTACATGGTAACCCTGTCTCAAAAACATCACCAGAAATCACCCAGAACGCCATCACTCAAAAATGGCTATTCTAGACTTTATTTTATCTTGAGACAGGGTCTCATGTAGTCCAGGATGGCTTCCAACTTGTTCTGTAGCCAAGGATGACCTTGAACTCCTGATCCTCTACCTCACAGGTACTTGAATTGAAGCTGTGTACCACCAAGTGTGGCTCATTGGGATTTTAATGTTTGGCTGTCCAGACTTTCCCTCTGAAGTATGTTGAGCTAAGCATGAAATGTCCACTTAGTAGGATTGTATAATTCTGTGGGTTGTGTGAAACCTATTGCAGTAGGGACAGTTTATGTTTACTGGTGACTCTTTTCTGGAGAGAGAAAAAAATGTCTCAGTACTTTGAAAGCAGTGGAGCATCCAGGCCTCCCCAGCTGCAGCTCTAGACCCGGCTGTGCAGTGTCAGTCCTCGGGTGGCCCTCGGGATGCAGCGTGCACGATGAGTGCCTGGAGCTCCTGTCACAGTGCTGCTCAGTAACTGCCATGAAGAGAATTGGGGTTTGGGGCTGGGCTGGTGCCCCGATTGGTGAAGCTTTTGCCTAGCATCTGTGTGGCAAAAATACTTAGGTGTCTAGGTTTGTTCCAGGGAGAGTTTTTCTCCTGGCCGTGATCAGCAGGCAGCATGAGACTGGAGTCCAGCCCAGACTCCTAGGACTCCTGGGCTAGGAGAGTGAGAAGCTTCACGCCTTGCTGAGTCTGACCCTTAGCATATGCTATCTGCTCTAAAGAGCTGAGGGACTGGGTTGTAATGTTCTTTAGTGCTTTGTCCTGGGCAATCTTTCCTTCTGCGGTCTTGTATGTTTCCAGATGCAGCTCTGGCTGGAGCTGGTGCTCACGCTTCACCATCTCTTGTGTGCAAACACTTCCCAGAATTCATTACACAGGATTGGAGCTGTTCTTTGTCTGTGTACTGCTTAATATTTACGTGGTGATTCTTCCATTTGGAAACTCTGGTACTCACTGCATCACTGCCCGAGTCACACTGCACTCATACCATCCTCCCCTTCTCGTGCTCTTGTGGCACTGATTACTGGAATTGCTAGTCACAGGCCTTGTGGTTTAATTTTTGGTTTTTGTTTTTTTGAGACAATTTCTCTGTGTAGCCCTAGCTGTCCTAGAACTTACTCTGTAGACCAGGCAGGCCTTGGATTCACAGAGATCTTCCTGCCTCTGCCTCCCAAATGCTGGACCCGGCCCAGTCCCTGGTCTTCACTCTTAGACTTTTACTCAGTACCACCCTTCAGAAGGCTTCACTAGCTCTGGTAAGGGAGCAGAGAGCCCATGTGACAGAAGTTGGACATTTTGGGGCTGGGAACCTGCCACAGATGGGTGACTGCAACTGCTGAGCAAAACTGATGTGTGCTTCTGTCCCTGGCCAGAACAATCACCATGAGGAGAACATCTCTTCAAAGATGAAGGGTCTCAACGGGAAGGTGTCTGATCTGGAGAAAGCCGCAGCCCAGAGAAAAGCAAAGCTGGATGAGAACTCAGCCTTCCTTCAGTTCAACTGGAAGGCTGATGTGGTAGAGTCCTGGATTGGTGAGTAGGTTCAGCAAGACCCGAAGCTTCTAACTCCTAGGCCAAGAAGATGGCAGAGCCACAGGGTGTGTTGCCGCACAATAGGATTTCTGCTGCAGAGAAGAAACTTTTAGGACATGGGCTCAGAGTCTGCTGCAGGACAGACCTGGTTGCCTAGTAGGAAGCAACATCCCGAAGTCAGAGTTGCCACAGCAGTGCCTACACCAGGCTGGCATGAGGGTTCACTGAACAGTGGCCTGCAAACCTCAACACAAGCAATACAGAGACCCAGTACTAGTAGGCTCACCAAAGGGTCAAGCCACATCAGAATTGCCCACTAGCTGCCTGGCCAAGGTGCCAGAGCCCATGTGACCCAAAAAGAGTTCCACGCTCAGTTGAGGCAGGGTGGTGGTTACAGGGAACTCAAGAGTGCCGTGACTTTGGCATTTGAGTGTGAACCTGCCTCTGTCTTAGCCCGCCCGTGCTCTGAGGGCGAGGACAGTCGCCGTGCTCTGTGAGGGCGGGGACAGTCGCCATGCTCTGCCATGCTCTGTTTACAGGTGAGAAGGAGAACAGCTTGAAGACTGACGACTATGGCCGGGACTTGTCTTCCGTCCAGACGCTGCTCACCAAGCAGGTCAGTTAGCCGCTGGAATGCTGGCTGAATTTACTCAGGTAGCCCTTCTAGAAGGCCAGTCGGTGTTCTGCCTTTAGGTCTTCGATGGCCAAGGTCAGTCAATAGTAAACACTTCCAGTCTAGGGCCTCAGAGTTTCCAGAGGGGTAGCACAGATGCAGAGCCAGAGACATAGGCGCAGCAGCATGATGGCTGGCCGGGCTCAGACACAAAGTGCCTGTCAGTCTTCAGCAGACAAGGGTCTGTGGGACAGGTCTTCCTGGACTCGGTTACACAAAGTCAACTGAAAGTGGTCACAAGTGAATGGTCTGCTCTGTGTGAGGAGCCAAGGCCATACATATAGCCATGTCCAGAACTTGAGCGCTAGAATGGAAGGGTTTATTTATGGGCAGGAACTTAAGAGATCTGCCATGATGTGGTCTAAGGCAAGTAGGAACATAGGCAGGTCTGACTGCGTGTCAGCAGGAGGTGGGGCTCTAGGCCTGCTACCATCTGCTTCTGCCATCTGAGCTGAGGCTCCTTGCAGTACATACAACTGACTTGTGCCTTCTCTTTGCAGGAAACCTTTGATGCTGGCCTGCAGGCCTTCCAGCAGGAGGGCATTGCCAATATCACTGCACTCAAAGACCAGCTGCTAGCTGCCAAACACATTCAGTCTAAGGCCATCGAGGTCCGACACGCCTCCCTCATGAAGAGATGGACCCAGCTGTTGGCCAACTCAGCTACCCGGAAAAAGAAATTGCTGGAGGCCCAGAGTCATTTCCGAAAGGTAAGGGTAGTTATGTGCAGCTAGACCAGTGGAAGGGACGGTGGAGCCCATTTTCCTCCTCCATGCTGTGCCATCCTGTGAGGAAGGAGCTGAACATGAGCCTGGAGGCAGTGGAAGCTGAAGCATGTGGAGCCTTGAACTTGTTGACCCTCCCAGGACGAGCACAGCTGGTACTGAAGGGCACCAGGCAGAGAAGTGTGGAAGATTCTGAGATGGGGCAGAGAGCCAGACTCCCAGGAACTGCCTTACCCACATAATGCCCACACTGACACCCTGCCCCTCTACTTCTAGGTAGAGGACCTCTTCCTGACCTTTGCCAAAAAGGCATCGGCCTTCAACAGCTGGTTTGAGAATGCTGAAGAGGACCTGACAGACCCAGTGCGCTGCAACTCTCTGGAAGAAATCAAAGCCCTCCGAGAGGCTCATGATGCCTTCCGCTCATCCCTCAGCTCCGCACAGGCCGACTTCAACCAACTAGCTGAGCTGGACCGCCAGATCAAGAGTTTCCGGGTGGCCTCCAACCCCTATACCTGGTTCACCATGGAGGCCCTGGAGGAGACCTGGAGGAACCTGCAGAAGATCATTAAGGTGCACCTGAATGGGCAAGCCACATAACAGCCCTGTTCCCTGCCCTGGGCTGTTGGTTGTTTGGGTCAGCCTCAGTAGAACTTCTGCCCCTCTCCACTTTTAAGTCCCACTGACATTTTCCCAGGGTAGAACCATGTTTATGCTGAGCCCGTGTGAGGCCAGATATCAAGAACTAACTGAAGGTAGCAGCATCTGCCTTCCTTTTGTCTCAGGAGCGGGAACTGGAGCTGCAGAAGGAGCAACGGCGGCAGGAGGAGAATGACAAACTGCGCCAGGAGTTTGCTCAGCATGCCAATGCCTTCCACCAGTGGATCCAGGAGACCAGGTGCCTGCCCTGTGGGGCCAGCCCAAGAATGTGCTGCTCCCTGCAACTCCGGGACACAGGGAGCTTGTTTAAAACCTGGTGCCTAAGCCAAGTGGCAGTAGTGCATGCCTTTAATCCTAATACTCAGGAAGCAGAGGCAGTTCAATCTCTGTGAGTTCAAGGCCAGCATGGTCTACAGAGTGAGTTCCAAAACAGCCAGGGCTACACAGAGAAACCTTGTCTCGGAGGGGAGAAAAAAAAAACCTGGTGCCTAAGCCAAGTACAGTTGGCATCTGATATCCCATGAGCTTGAGTCCAGTGTGGGTTACATATTCTGTGCCATTTGAGGCTAAAGCAAGACCCTGTCTCACCCCAAAAGATGGGGTGGTGGGGAGGACTGCTTGGACTAAGAAGGCTGGCATGATCTGATTGGTCACTTTGCGTGACTCATTTCAACAGAGTTGATGTTAGTAGCTGTCCCCCACCCCCGTGACAGGCGTGGTGGCAGCTGTCCCCAGTAAGGTAGAACTGCTGTCCCTGGTGACTGAGCTGACACAGGCGTGGTGACTGAGGGCACTGATGTTCTGCTCGTTTTTTTCTCTCCTCCATCCCGTCCTGATTGCTGCTGTATGTGGACACTCCCATGGCTCCTGGCTGCCTGGATCGCCACAGAACATACCTCCTCGACGGGTTAATATTGCCTTCTTTCTCCGGGCTCATGGTGTGGTGGTGTCTCGTGTGCTTGTCCCTGTGTCCCTTGTCCCCAGTGGCCTGGCTTACAAAGGTTCCAAGGATGGGCCTCGTGCCCATCCTGCCCATGCCCTTTGTCCCTGCTAGAAGAACGCATGGTCTTTGCGGGAGTCACTTCCCCTCTTTCAAGGCAAGGAATGTCACCTGAGAGGAAGCCAGAGTCTTAATGCCTAGAACCCCCGTCCATGCCTGTTCACCAGGATTGGATTAGCAACTTCCTTTTGGCCTGTTTTCCCATTGTGACCAGAAGGATTTGCATTAAGCCTCAGTGGTCGATGGACATATGAAGCTGGATGGCTGTACTGGGAGCTTGGGCTGAGTACAGTATCCAGTTGAAGGAAGCTCTGCAGCCCCCTTAGGACTGAGGTGGCCCTATCTTCCCTCTGGGGAGGGTAACCACAATTGTTCACCCTCGCTAAAGGCAGAATGTCCTATGTTATAATGTGGTGTGGAGATAGGGCTTGGAGGAGTCCCCGGGAGGAGCAGGGCTATCTCCCAGTCCCAGCAGGAGCCTGTACCCAGGCCATCCCCCTGGCCATTCTTGCCAGGCTAAGCCAGACTAAGGATTAACTAGTGTCCGGGAGGTTCTGCAGAGGAGCAAGTCAGGCATGTAAGGGTAATGACCACAGAAACCTGCCCCAATCAGTCAGGTTGTAAGAGGCTTTGCAAGGCGGGAAGGATTGCAGCATCTGCCTGAGCACCACAGGCTTCCCCACCCTATGCTTCTGCTGCTCTTGGTCTTGTTTCTGTGTAGTGCCATGCTTCCTCACCTGTGGCTCCTCCCAAGCTTTGTCCCACCTGGCCCAATGCCCCTTGAGCTACCTACCCATGGTTCCCACCTGATGCCAGGCTGCCAGCTTGTGGCACATGTCTGTCTCGATATGCTCTTGCCTCGCCTTCCTTTGGTATATTCATTTGGTTTCTTTTCTTTGAATAGCATAGCATATCGTCGGGTCATTCGTGTCTATCAGTATGAAGTTGGGGATGATCTGTCTGGAAGGTTCTTCTCCTCTTATTTCTCTTCTTCCCTCACTGTGGTTTTACCAATGCACTCTGGACTCCCAGGCGGCTCTGCTTTCTAACCCACACCCTAGCCACTTGGGAGGAGGTTCCATCCCCCTCCGATGCACTGGCCCTGCGTCCTGCCCCAGTCCCTGGGGCTCCCTTTTCCCGGGGTATGGGGCGTGCCTGTGAGTCTTAACTGCTGGGGTAGGAGGAAGCCTGGTGCCTTGCCTTGCTAAAGCATTTTAAGCTTGGGGAGATTGTAGAGTTCTTCCTGGCTCACTGAAGTCATAAGGGTAGATTGGAGTAGACATGGGTACAGAGGAGATGGGGCTGTGTGCACTGTGTGAACTTGTCCCTGCACGTGACCCTGCTTGTTTGATGTCTTTGTTCACTGGGAACCTTCTTTGTACTCACACATCTTGGAGAGAAGCAGGCTTCTCAGAAAATGGCCTTCAAAAGGAGACCTAGCCTGGCTGTGTCTAGATGCTGGAACCCAAATCCAGAGTTCTGTCACAGCTGTCCTCAGCTGGAACCAGTTGGCCAGCACACCCACTTAACTATCTTATTGGCCATGCTGTCTCTTAGAATGTGGCTTTTCCTCTCAGTAGCCTAAGGGGGATTAAAGTTGGGCTAAGAGGACTATCAGTCTCTTGACTGTCCTTACAGCCCCAAGGACTCCTGTCTGTTGGGTTCTTGGCCTCCTGTTGGTGCAGAAAAGGGGCTATCATGCTATCAGGCCTGCTCTGTTCCTATGGGGAACAAATTTAATTCCCGAGTGACCTTTCAAGAGCTGAGAGGCCTCTGGCCTTTGTGTCTCTGAAAAGGAAATGGTACCTGCCCTTTCTCAGGCCTGTTAGAAGGGAGGTCAACACCAGATGGGTTGTTCCTCTGTGAACAGCATTGCAGGCTCTGGCACTTTTGTACCAGGAGGAAGAGTTAAATGTGGACAGTGATGCACTGCGATGGAACCCTGTTCACTGTGCTTCTGTGTTTAGGTCCTGCATGGTGGAAGAGTCAGGAACTCTAGAGTCTCAGCTCGAAGCTACCAAAGTGAGTGCCCAAAGTGCTGTGGCCACCCCAGAGGCCCCCAGCCAGGCAGCCACTCAACCTGAAGCTGCCAAGGCCGTTTTTCCCTTGACTTAAAAAACAGCTTGGCACTTCTTTTTGAGAAAGTCTCTGCTAGCTGCTGTAACGGAACCCTATTTGAAAAGGCCAAGAGGTCCTTGGGTGCACATCGCATTCTTATTGGCACCTCTGCCAGTTGCTTTATGAAGATTTTCCCCTCCACATCCTACCCCCTCCCACTCTCCTTTCCTTGACTCTTTCCGGCCCTGAGAGATCTCAACTGGGTTCTGGGGCTTGAGGCGTCCCTGACTCACACTGGTTTGTCCCACCTGGCAGCGCAAGCACCAGGAGATTCGAGCCATGAGAAGTCAGCTGAAGAAAATTGAGGACCTTGGGGCTGCCATGGAGGAAGCCCTCATCCTGGACAACAAGTACACTGAGCACAGCACTGTGGGCCTGGCCCAGCAGTGGGACCAGCTGGACCAGCTGGGCATGCGCATGCAGCACAATCTGGAGCAGCAGATCCAGGCCAGGTATCAGGGTCTGGGCCAGGGTGGGGGACCACCTAGAGTGCAGCTGTCAACAAGGGACTGGCACAGGAGAGAAGATGTCACCTCTGCATGGAAGGCCTGCTCCCTACTTCTGTTGTTCTTCTAGGAACACAACAGGTGTGACCGAGGAGGCCCTCAAGGAATTCAGCATGATGTTCAAGTGAGTATGGCCCAGGTACCTTGGCCGAGGGTGGATGGGAAGCAGGGACCATGTGCTGAGCCCTGGGCTCTGTACTACAGACACTTTGACAAGGACAAGTCTGGCCGGCTGAACCATCAGGAATTCAAATCCTGTCTTCGTTCCCTGGGCTACGACCTGCCAATGGTAGAGGAAGGAGAGCCTGACCCCGAGTTTGAAGCAATCCTGGACACTGTTGATCCCAACAGGTAAGCTGAAGGGAAAGGGGACAGTCTTCGCCTCCCTCTGAGCACCCTGCTCATTGTACCTGCCTCCTGTAGGGATGGCCATGTCTCCCTGCAAGAATACATGGCTTTCATGATCAGCCGCGAAACGGAGAATGTCAAGTCCAGTGAAGAGATTGAGAGTGCTTTCCGGGCCCTCAGCTCTGAGGGCAAGCCGTACGTGACTAAGGAGGAGCTCTACCAGGTAGGACCTTGGGGAAGGGCCAGAGTTCCTGGGCACCACTGAAACTGAAGGGTGCACCACACACATACAGTCAGGAAGCCGGTGTCTGCTGGCCGAACTGGCCTGGCCCAACAACTCCTTTCCTATGGGCACTTGCTGTCATGGTTGAGCTGACCATACCACCTCTCCTCCAGAACCTGACCCGGGAACAAGCCGACTACTGCGTCTCCCACATGAAGCCCTATGTGGATGGCAAAGGCCGTGAACTCCCCACTGCCTTCGACTACGTCGAGTTCACCCGCTCGCTCTTTGTGAATTGACCCTTGGCTCGTAGGTGAGCCGGACCCACATTGCTTGCCCTGCTGTCACCTTGCTGCATGTCACTTCCTATGTGCTTTCAAGGAAAATATTCCAGACAATGTTACTTTCCAGTGTAACCGTAGGCCTGCTTAGCTTGGGGTAAGACTTGGTAGAAATGGTGCTTCAGTAAACCGCTTACAGTCCAATCACAATCGCCATGTTGCTGTGGGACCCAAACCCCTGCACAGCCAGCTGCCCTCATTCCCACTTAAAATCAAAGCAGCTGGTTCATCTTCCTTATTCTCTCTCCTCCCTCCCCAAATTCTGTTTTCATGTAAAAGACAAATAAAGGACTCAGTTCTCCCCCTAAAAACTTTTGTTCCTCTTTATTCAACTTAGCACACAGCCTTCCTGAAGGGACACCACATCGCTGCTGCTCCTTGTGGCCCTCAGGTAGCTACTTCCGCTTCCAGTTGATCCAAGTCCTCTGTCTCCCTGGGCCCTTGTTCTGTGAAGGCTGTGCTCAGCTGCCACACCTTCACCATGCCCTTGGCATCACCAGCAGCTAAGAGCTGAGTCTGCTGGCTGTTAAACTCAAGACAGTAAACAGGACTTCCATCTTGGGTTTGTGTTATGGAAACTGTGGGTTTCTGTGAGCTTTTCTGGAGGTCAAACAGTTGTACATCACCTGCAGGGAGAAAGGTTCAAGAAAATAGAAGCCACAGCTGGGAGAGGCTATGGCATGTACTTTTCCTGTGTGCCTTGTGGTGGGTGCCAGTGGCCGGGATAAAAACCATCCTCACTACGTGACTCCTCCACTTAAGACAGGTCTTGTAGCTCTTGCATACCTTCCCCAGAAGCAGCAGCAAAAACCAAAGGGCGCACAGGGGACCAGCGCACGGCAAACAGGTACTTGTGAGAGAGCTGCAGTGAGGTCAGGGGCTGGGCCTGCAGCATGGAGTACAGGTGGACATGGCCATCGGTCCCAGCGCTCAGGAAGAGATTCCTAGGCAGTGCAGAAAAGGGCGTCTACATGGCGCTGCCACCATCACCTCCTCGGCCATCTACCTATGGAAAACTCCCTTGGCCTCCACAGCTGTTAAGCAAGGCTGCAGGTCCTGGGACCGGCCACCAAAGTGCAAAGAATCAGAATGCTGGTGTTAGAGCTTGCGGCAGGGCCGCTCTCCCTGTGCCTGAGTGGCAAGCCCAGGCTGATGCCCCTACCTGTGGAAGGGAGAACAGCTCACAGAGTACACAGGGCCACCATGGGGAGAGAAGGTGAACTGCACCGGGGCCCTGAGGGGCACAGAGCTGGGTATCCGAGTGAGGGCAGCTGTCTCTGCTGCCAGGGAACACTTGAGGGGAAAGCCACCTTCTGTGCCCAGAACAAAGAGGCTGGAGTCGAAGCTGGAGAAGGCCACTGATGTCACCCCCACCTCAGTCTCTCCACGGGGTGGCTGTGGAAAAGTGGCAGTGACAGTAAGTCCTGACAGCCAAGGGGCAAAGGGAAGAACACAGATGCCCAGCTTCCTTGAGCCCATGTCCTTACCTTCTTCAGTTTGGTGCTCCGAGGTAGCTGCTGCACAGCCAGAGCAAAGCCCTTGGAGAGCCGCAGCTGGCCAGTGCCGCTGCCCCTCCAGAGCAGTACCCGCCCATCAGTGGCTGCACTCAGCACCTGGAAGCGGTGGCTGTGCCGGGGTTCAGGCAGCCACAGCACCTGAGGTGACGACAGAGCACAGGCAGACTAGAGGGCACGTCCCCAGTGTCGGCCTCACCTGCAGCTGTGTCCCTTCCTTTCTCCAGGCCACCTGTGTGGGAGGCTGAGAAGAGCCTGTGCCCTAGAGGGCACCCAGTGGGGGAGCTGACTCAGACTGGCACTCCAAGAATGCCCAGGCAGCTGTCTACAAGGGTGTGGGAGTGGCTCCTGACCTGATAGACAGGATCTGTGTGGGTGTCATCAGTCAGACCTGTGCGCCAAAGCAGTGGGTCCTCGGGGCGGCCCGCGTCCCACACCAGCACTTCACCACTGTACAGCCCCCCTATGGGGACAGGATCCAGCTATCAGCCACACCCAGCAACCCCTTTGCAGTCAGAACAAAGGCAGCCTCTTGTGAGGATTTCCTGAGGGGAAATCCTAGCTCCCAGGACCCAAACTCAGTCTCTCCTTGCTGTGCCTCAGGGACCATGCCCAGCAACCTACCCCTCCAGCAGGGACATCCGCTGTCAGCACTGAGGGGACCCCACCTCTTTATCCCCCTTTTCTCATCCTGCCTCTTGCATAGCCAGACTCAGCCCCTTCCAAATGACTCCTTCGTCTAAGCAGGCAGATTATCCCCCAGCTACAGACAAGCCAGAGAGCCAGGACAACCTCGCTGACTCCCAGGTGTCCTGCCCTGACCACAAGCTGAAAGGCCACCCAAAAGCATCCTGGCTGCCTATAGCTGGGTGGGAAGCGAGGAGGCTGGGGGTGCTCAGCACTGACCTGCAATGTGTGAGGGCTGAGTAGGGTGGAAGGCCAGGCACATGACAGCACTGGGCACCTCCACCACTGCTGACGGCTGCTGCGGGTTCAGGCCTTGGCGGTCCAGGTTCCAGGTGCACACATAGGACTTGAGCGTGCTCCAGTCCCCATCATCCAGCCTGCACGAGGACACGCCCGAGTGTCCGCCAGGGCTCCCATCACCACCTCCACCTCTGCTCTGCTAACCCCCGTAAAAATGAGCCTGTGTCCCCTTCACACCCAGACTCTGTACTATGGGTATATTCACAAGTTCCTCTGTGGCACTGAAAAGGGCGCAAGTGTGAAGTCACTTCAGGTCCCTGTCTGTATCCCCGGGTGTTACATGTGTAACATGTAGACAGCACTACTCACATGCAGACTGCCCTGGAGCTGGGCAGTAGCCCACTATGAGCAGAGGACACTTGTTATTCCAGCACTTGGAAAGCTGAGACAAGATAAAGAGACCAATGCCATCCTGAGCTATGGTAGGGAGAAGGGTCCTCAGACCCCAAGTGTGTAACTATATTATTAGTGGGTGGGGAGCACAGAGCATCCAGCAACACACACCAGAGTAAAGGCTGGTGGCCAACACGAGCCCAGGGCTAGCTGCCAGGTAGGTAGACTTGAGGCATGGGCTCTCAGCCCCTCCCTCTGCTCTTTACCGGACCCTTTACCCTGAAGCTAATGAAACACAGGCCCAAACAACTCTTGGGATCTCACCTGCCATAGGCACAGGCCAGCACAGAGCCTGTGGCATTCCAGGAAATGCTGGTCACATGCAGACCTTGCCCTTGGGCTGGAGGGTAGACCAGGGTATGCAGACAGGACACCTGCAGAGACAGACCATTCCTAGCCCTAAATACTAAATCCATCCAGTTAGTGGTTCTCAACCTGTGTGTCACGACCCCCAAAAGGGGTCAAATGACCCTTTCACAGGGGTTGCCTAAGACCACTGGAAAACACAGATATTTACATTACGATTCATATCTAGCAAAATTACAGTTATGAAGTAGCAATAAAACTAATGTATGGTTGGGGTCACCACAACATGAAGAGCTGTGGTAAAGAGCCACAGTATCAGGAAGGGTGAGAAGCGCTGCTCTAATAGGGAGCCTCCAGGCAGCAGAGGAAAGTCACAGCCACGCCCAGGCAGCCCAAGCCCTACAAACTGCCGACAGCCAGAGGAAAATGCAGACTAAAATCTGGGCATGGGGTTCATCACTAGAATACCAGCCCTTGGGAGGCTGAGGCAGGAGGAACGCATGAGATCTAGCCTAGCTTGAGCCATACACTGCCGACCAGGTTGGATTCTTAACAATACCCTGTCTCACCACACATACCCTCCCCCAAAGCCTTCACCTGCCTGCCATTCGTGCAGGCGCTTTCAGAGCCTTGGAAGGCACCTGAGAAACACAGATGATGCAGCCACAAGCCAGAGTCTCAGAGCTCAGCACATGGAGCAAAAAGCTGCAAGCAAAAAAATGGTAACCGCTGCACACAGAGAAATGCATTAAACCCCACTAGCCTACACACCTAAAAAAGACTAGCATGCCAATTTTATTGTGGACTGTTAGACACCAGGTGGGGAACAGAGCTGTCTCCCTGACAGTGTCTCAATATATACTCCAGTCTAGCCTCCAATTGATGCAATCCTGCTTCAGCCTCGTGCTGGGATGTCTGGCTTCACTCCCTATCTCCCCAAATCAAGGCTTTTTTGGAATCTTGATTTGGAGTCTTTCCCAGCAGGTGGGAGCAGCAAAGGAGATGGTCCAGTCCCAATGGATGGGGGTTTGGGGGGAGGCCGATTGCCTAGCAGCAGGGTATCAAAACTCTGGTGTAAAACTCCACACCTCCTGATCCCATGACTGGACCAAAGCAAAAACCTAGCCCTGCAAAAAGCCTTCAGGAAAACACGCCCACTGCCACTGACGTGCAGGGGTGTGGAAATGCTGAAGGCCCCCAAAGGCCACGTAGCAGCAGGTCCCAGTCATACACACAGAGACCCCAGGAGCAGAGCCCTATCTCCAATATTCAGGAGGCTGAGGCAGGTAGAGTGCCAAGACTTTGAAGTCAGCCTGGGCTACAGAAGTAGGTCAGTCTCTGAGTTCAAGGCCAGCCTGGTCTGCATAGTGAGTTCCAGACTAGCCAGAGCTACGAGAGCGATATAGTGAGATCCTGTTGTTCTTTTTCTTTTTCTGAAAAAAAAGAAAAAAAAAAGGCACTCTGCCTTGGGGTGGCCCACTCCAATCTGTCTTTGGAACATTTGCTTTGCTAAATAAACTTCTGCTTAAACTGTCAAAAATAAGTAAGTAAACCAAAATATAAAAAGTGAAATGACAGCAAGGCAAAGCCTGGGCGGACTCTCCAGGCAGGCAGCCCTCCTTGGAGAGCCAAGGTGCAACCCAGTGCATGCAGACCAGGCCCTCCTGTGGCTGGGATGAACCGGCCCAAGTCCACACCCTACCAAAGTAAGCCACTGTATAGATGCCGTCAAAAAAAGAGGTACAGTGCTTGCCTAGCAGGTGCAAGGCCCTGGGTTCAGTCCTCAGCTGCAGAAAAAAAGAAAGAAATGGTAGGGACAAGGCCGAGGAAGGAAGCTGCTGGGGAAGGCGTGGGTCTGTCACATGCAGCCCTGGCCTGGGATCTGCTTCCCCAAACTCCTAAACTTGTGGAAAATTGAGATCCTACATGCATTGTCACCTGGGCACGTCAGTTATAACATTCACACTAAAGCAAATCGTAACTGGTCATGGTGATGCACATTTCAGGGGTCTCTGCAAGTTCGGGACCAACATGGTCCACATGGGTTCCAAGCTACATGGTGCAACCCTATCTCAAAAACAAAAGAAAAAAAAAAAGTAAACCATGACCATGGCTAGAGGTTAACTCATGTACTGATCTTCCACTCATCCAGAGGTCCTGAGTTCAATTCCCAGCAGCCACATCAGGCAACCTACAACAGTCTGAAACTCCAATTACAAGAGGTGACACCCTTTCTGACCTCCATGGGCACCAAACTTACAAGCACATACACACAGGCAGTGACACAGACACAGACAGACACATACACGCACACACATACAATTAAAAGAATTCTGGGCTGGAGAGATGGTTCAGTGAGAAAGAGCACTGGCTGCTCTTCCAGAGGTGATGAGTTATTGAACTCCCAGCAACCACATGGTGGCTCACAACCATCTACAATGAGATATGGTGCCCTCTTCTGGCGTGCAGGCATACATGCAGACAGAACACTGTATACATAATAAATAAATAAATCAAGCTGGAGAGATGGCTCAGTGGTTAAGAGTCCTGAGTTCAATTCCTAGCAACCACATGGTGGTTGACAACCATCCTGCAATAGGATCTAATGCCCTCTGCTGGCAAGCAGAGCACACACATAAAAAAAATATAAATAAGCCGGACGGTGATAGCACACGGGAGGCAGAAGCAAGCAGATCTCTGTAAGTTCGAGGCCAGCCTGGTCTACAAGAGTTAGTTCCAGGACAGGCTCCAAAGCTACAGACAAACCCTGTCTCGAAAAACCACAATATATATTTAAATAAGTTTTAAATAAATAAATCTTTTTTTTTTAAAGCCAGGAGATAGTGGCACACACCTTTAATCCCAGCACTCGGGAGGCAGAGGCAGGCAGATCTCTGTGAGTTCGAGACCAGCCTGGTCTACAGAGCTAGTTCCAGGACAGGCTCCAAAGCTACAGAAAAACCCTGTCTCGAAAAAAAAAAAAAAAAGAAAAACCAAAATCACTAAATTGTCTGACAACACACATGGGAGAGGTAGAGGTGACCTGAGGCCCACTATAAAACAAGGAGACCAACCCCATGGTTTAGTCACACGGAACACTTCAGCTGTCAATCCAACACGCACACAGGTCCACAGAGGACTGCGCAGAGCTGCGCCTCAAAAGCAGAAATGCCAAGACATGCTGGCGCTTTTAGAACGCAGGCCAGGGTTCAGGTTCCAGCTCAGACAGCTCTGAGCTGTGCAGCCCTAGGCAAAGCACTCAACCAGTCCAGGCCCCATCTCTGAAGAGAAGATAATAGGAATAGGGTGGCCTGAGGAAAGAGACCATAGCAGGTTGCTCCCTAGCAAGCCAGGGGCAGGCTGCCCAGAAACCCACACCTCTTTAGCCACTTGCTTTCATTATGGTCACAGGCTTCCCCTGAAGGGTCACCTCCTCTCAGGGTGAGTCAGTCCCACACCCTGTGTACCTGGTGTACTGGCTGCTGCTGGCACTACAGGCACTATAGTGGAGCAAAGCAAAGCAAGCTCTCAACAGAAAGGGGCACCACCCCAGGCCAGAAGTCGGGGTCCTACCGTCTGCTGTGGCTCCGTCCAGTTCACCTCGTAGCCATCGAAGGCATGGCTCTGCCAGTTGTTGTTCAGCTCCCGGATGACCATGGCCTCCACCCCCCGGAGAAAGGCAGCAAGTCTGAGGGAGTCCTGCTGGGAAACAGGCGGCACGGCCACTGGCTCAGGAGCCTCTGTCTGGACCTGGGCATCGGCATGTGTCCGGGCCTGAGCACAGGCCTCTGCTGTGGCAATGCCGGCTGTCTGGCAACTTTTCTGAAAGGAGATTAAAGCCAGGGTCAGGGACCAGTGAAATAACACATTGGGTAAAGGTGCTGGCTGCCAAGTCTATGACTTGGGTTCAATTCCCAGAACCCACATGGTAGAAAGAGAGAACAGATACCAGGTGGTGGTGGTGGACACCTTTAATCCCAGCACTCGGGAGGCAGAGGGAGGTAGGTCTCTGTGAGTTCGAGGCCAGCCTGGGCTACTGTCCTAGCTTATTCTCCGTTGCAATAATGACCAAAACCAACTTGGGGAAAAAGGGTTTATTTGGCTTACAGTTAGATTCCATCATTGTCTCAGTCATAGCTTCTATTTTATTTATTATTATTTTGGTTTTGGTTTTTCCAGACAGGATTTCTCTGTGTGTAGTTCTGGCTGTCCTGGAACTCACTCTGTAGACCAGACTGCCCTCAAACTCACAGAGATCCACCTGCCTCTCCCAAGTGCTAGGATTAAAGGCATGTGCCACCACAGCTCGGTTTCAGCCAGGGGTTTTATTGCTATGAAGAAACACTATGACCACGGCAACTCTTTTATTGTTTTGTTTTTCGAGACAGGGTTTCTCTGTAGCTTTGGAGCCTAACCTGGAACTTGCTCTGTAGACCAGGCTGGCCTCGAACTCACAAAGATCCACCTGCCTCTGCCTCCTGAGTGCTGGGATTAAAGGCGTACGCCACAACCCCCTGGTGACCATGCAACTCTTATGAAGAAAAGATTTAATTGTGGTGGCTTGCTTAGTCTCAGAGGTTCAGTCCATTATCATGGCAGGGAGCACTGAGGTGTGCAGGCAGACGTGGTGCAGGAGCTGAGAGAGCTGCATCCTGCAGGCAACAGGAAGTCGACTGTCTCACACTGAGGGAAGCTTGAGCAAAAGAGACCTCAAAGCCCGCCCCACAGTGACACACTTCCTCCAACAAGGCCACACCTTCTGAGAGTGCCACTCCCTTTGAGATTCTGGGAATATGGCATTATGGGGGCCAATTACATTCAAACTACTACAATCGTCAAAGGAAGTTAGGGCAGGAAGTAAAGCAGAGGCCACAGAAAGAGGCTGCTTCCTGGCTTGCTCAACTATCTTCTACAACCCAGGCCCACCTGTGAGAGTGGCACTGCCCACAGTGGCTAGGCCCTCCCCAAACAATCTTTAATCAAGAAAATGCCCTGCAGGGCAGTGGTGGCGCTTGCCTTTAATCCCAGCACTCTGGAGGCAGAGGCAGGTGGATCTCCAGGAGTTCAAGGCCAGTCTGGTCTACAAACCTAGATTGTACAGAGAAAACCTAGTTTTACATAGAAAAACCCTGTCTCAAAAAACCAAAAAGAAAACAAAAGCCTTACAGACATGCCTGCAGAGCAATGTGACATAGGAACTTCAGCAACTGTCCTTCCCGCTTTGCAGATGACAGTAGTTTGTGTCAAGTTAACAAAACAATGACAAGAAACTAAGCACGAGGGGCTGGAGAGATGGCTCAGAGGTTAAGAGCACTGACTGCTCTTTCAGAGGTCCTGAGTTCAGGTCTCAGCAACCACATGGTGGCTCACAACCATCTGTAATGAGATCTGGCGCCCTCTTCTGGAGTGTGGGCATACAAAGAGGCAGAATGTTGTATACATAATAAATAAATAAATCTTTAAAAAAAGAAAAAGAAAAAGAAACTAAGCAGGAAACAGGTGCCTTTCTTTCAGACAGGCATCTGTGACAAGTCAGTGGGGAGAAAGGCAGCCTCCATCAGGCCGCCCACAGGCAAGGCAAGCAATGTTAGCCCTACAACAAGGCAGGGAAGTCAGTGACATCAACACAGGTGGACAAAGACAAAGCCTCTAGTCGAAAATGTGTGGTCAGTCTGACATGGTGATGCAAGCCTTTAATTCCAGGACTCGGGAGACAGAAACAGAGGCAGAAGGATCTCTGAGTTCCAGGCCAGCCTGGTCTGTCTGCATAGCATGTTCCAAGCCATCCAGGGCTACCCTGTCTAAAAGAGAAAAATAAATAAATAAAAGACAAGGAAAGGCACAATCTAAACTGGAGACAGTGATGGTGATGATCTGAAACAATGGCACCCACGGGGGTGGGGGGTGGCACTATCAGGAGGTGTGGTCTTGTTTGAGGAAGTGGGTCACTGTGGAGGCAGACTTTGAGGTCTCATATACACTCAGTCCACACCTGTGAGACAGCTCACTTCCTGCTGCCTTTGTATCAGATGCAGAATTCTGTAGCACCATGCCTGGCTGCGTGACGTCACACTCCAGCCACCATGCTCCCTACTATGATGATAATGGACTAAACCTCTGAAACTGTAAGCCACCACCTCAATTAAATGTTTTCATAACAGTTACCATGGTCATGGTGTCTCTGCACAGCAACAGACAATGACTCACACCTGCAATCCTACCACATGGAATGTGGAGGCGGGGACCACAAGTCCATCCTTGGCTACAGTGGCAAGCATAAACCCAGCCTGGCCGGGGCAGTGGTGGTGCACGCCTTTAATCCCAGCACTCAGGAGGTAGAGCCAGGCGGATCTCTGTGAGTTCAAGGCCAGCCTGGTATACAGAGCAAGTTCCAGGACAGGCTCCAAAGTTACAGAGAAACCCTGTCATGAAAAACAAACAAACAAATAAGCAAAAATAAACCCACCCTGTGAAGCATGAGAATTTAAAAAAATTTTGTCTTGGGCTAAAGAGATGTTTCAGCGGTTAAGAGCACTGCCAGCTCTTCCAAAGGTCCTGAGTTCAATTCCCAGCAACCACATGGTGGCTCACAACCATCTGTAATGCGATCTGGTGCCCTCTTCTGGCCTGCAGGCATACATGCAGACAGGATACTGAGGATACCGTACACATAATAAATAAATCTTTAAAAAAAATTTTTTTTGTCTGTGAGTTCGAGGCCAGTCTGGTCTACAAGAGTTAGTTCCGGGCTGGAGAGATGGCTCAGCAGTTAAGAGCATCTTATGTTGAACTTACAGAGATCCCCCTGCCTCTGCCTCCCAAGTGCTGGGATTAAAGATGTCTGCCAGGGCTGTCTCTAGACCAGCCTGGTCTAGAGAGCCAGTTCCAGGATAGCAAGGCTACATAGAGAAACTTTTCTCAAAAAAACAAAATAAAACAAATTTTGCTTGGCTTTTCTTTCCTGTTTGTTTGTTTTGTTCTATTCTGGTTTGTTTATTTTTCAATTGCCTGTTTGTGTTCAGAGAAAATGGAATTGTGTGGATATGGATGGGTTGAGTGGATCTGGGTTGGGGGAGGAGAATCCATGATTAGAATGCATTGTGTGAAAAAGACTATTTTAACTAAAACAGTAGTAATACACATGTGTGTGCCCACTAATTTTGTGGTCCTGGGATGGGATGGAGCCTAGGGCCACACACCCAGCCCCTTCACAGCCCTTTCTGATCACAGCTACTCACTTGGTCTTGACAGTGTGTAAAAAGAGCCCACCAAAGAGCCCCTTGGTTTCTCCATGGTCTCAATACACCCCATGCATGACTGTTCTCTTCCAAGGCCTGTGGGAACCCTTGGTAGACTCTACATGACAGCAGTATAGCAAGCACCCACCTATTTGATCCAGTGTTAAGGACACACAAAACCTCTAAGGGCACCGAGTAGCCAAACCAGCAGCCAGATCCAGCCTCCCTCCTGTGCATGAACCTGGTGTTGAATGTGTACGCGCAGCCTCCCCGCCTTCCAGGGGCGCAAATACCCCAGGATGACTTCAAACTCACCCTGTAACTGAAGATGACCTTGAACTTGTAAGCCTCCTGTTTTTACCTAGGGTTACAGGTATGCTCCCACATCCAACTTCCTCACTGTTGGAAATTAAACCCCCAGCTCCCTGCATACAAGACAAGCACTCTACCAGCTAGCCCACACCCAGGCTGAAACTCGCCTGTGAGTGCTTCTGCAGCAAATGGCTACTCGAAAAACTTGACACCCAAGGACGCGCCCCTCCTTGACCAGGCTGGGAGCAAATCTCTGTACTGCTGATACTTTTGGTTAGTCTGTGTCTCTTCACACTGCTGTAAAAAGGGCCTAGAAACAAAAGTGTCTTATACCTGTCATCCCAGTAATATCCCCTATTCCCTCGCCCCCAGGAGGTGGAGGCAGGAGGATTGTCATGAGTTTGAGATCGGCTTGAGAAACAATGTCTCAAAGCAGGGACAGGGCTCTAGGCATGGTAGCATGCCTGTCATCCCAGCACTAAGGCAGCGGCAGCGAGAGAATAGGCCACAGGCTCCAGAAGAGGGCGCCATTTGCCATGAAACATAAGCAAAGCCCCAGCCGGACAGTGGAGGAGTCCCCAGAAGCTCTGAGGTGCAGCAGAAGTCCACCCCACAGTCCGTGGGATGGGAAGAAGATTGTCCAAACTTCCTCGGTTTCTGCAGGAGGTAGAAAAGCACACAGGGCTCCTCCTTCCCCCAAAGAGCTAGTTCAGTATTCACTGAGGAAACAGTTCTGGAACAGCTAGCCTGCAACTGAATGTCATTCATTTGCACACCTTAAGAGAGCAAGGCGGGGCAGGGTGGCCGCAGTGAGCGTCTCTAATTCCAGCACTCAAGAGGCAGCAGGTGCCAGCAAAATGGCTCAGCAGGTAAAGGTGCTGGCCACTGAGCCTGATCACCTGGACCTACATAATGGAAATAGAGAACTGACTCAAACATAGTCTGTCCATCTCCACATGGACACTGTGGCATTTACACTAGTGTCTCACACACATACAATGTAACAACTTAAAAATAAAAACACAAAATAAAAATCAAAGATTATGCTGGGTGGTGGTGGGGCATGCCTTTAATCCCAGCACTTGGGAGGCAGAAGCAGGTGGATCTCTGTGAGTTCAAGGCCAGCCTGGTCTAGAGAGGGAGTTCCAGGACAAGCACCAAAGCCACAAAGAAACACTGTCTTGAAAAACAAAAACAAAAAGCAAAAAACAAAAACAAAAAAAAATCAAAGATCATAACGGAGTAGCCAGCTGTGCTGGAGGCTGAAGCAGGAGGATCCCTGGAACCCAGGAATTTGGGACAGCCTAGGCAACTATCAAGACCCACTCTCAAAAACACGTGTTATGGGGCTGTAGCTGGAGAGATGGCTCAGAAGTTAAGAGCCCTGGCTGCTCTTTCAGATGTAAGGAATTCAATTCCCAGCAACCACATGGTGTCTCACAACCATCTGTAATGAGATTTTGTGCCCTTTTCTGGCCTGCAGGCATACATGCAGACAGAACACTATACACTATACACATAATAAATAAATAAATCTTAAAAAAATGTGTTAAGTGTGTTTTGTAAAGATTTATTTATGCGCTGGTGGCGCACGCCTTTAATCCCAGCACTGGGGAGGCAGAGACAGACAGATCTCTGTGAGTACGAGGCCAGCCTGGTATATACAGCAAGTTCCAGGCCCCAAAGCTACAGAGAAACCCTATCTCGAAAAAAAAAATATTTATGTATATGTGTTTTGCTTGCATGCATGTATGTACATGGTGTCCAGGAGACAGAAGGGACGAGAGTCAAGGTCTCCTGAAGCGCGTGTGGACACTGAGTCCTGTTGAGAGCAACAGTGCTCCTCGCTCCTGAGCCGCAGTCTTTTCACTCTACTTGCTATATGTGTGCTTTTCTGTTCTTGTTGCTCTCTGGTTTTGTTTGGTTTCATTCGGTCTTTCAAAACAGGGTCTTTCTGTGTAGCCCTGGCTGTCCTGGAATTCACTCTTTAGACCAGACCGGCCTGAGCTCAGAGATCTGTGTGCTGGGATTAAAAGCATGTGCCCCCACCATCCAACTCACATGTATATTTTACCACTCGTCTTTTTTTGTTTGTTTGTTTGTTTTTCGAGACAGGGTTTCTCTGTGACTTTGGAGCCTGTCCTGGAACTAGCTCTTGTAGACCAGGCTGGCCTCGAACTCACAGAGATCCGCCTGCCTCTGCTTCCTGAGTGCTGGGATTAAAGGCGTGCGCCACTACCGCCCGGCCTCTTTTTTTTTTTTCAAAGATTTATTTATTTATTATGTATACAACATTCCTTCCATGTATGTTTGCATGCCAGAAAAGGGCACTAGATCTCATTACAGATGGTTGTGAGGCACAATGTGGTTGCTGGGAATTGAACCCAGGACCTCTGGAAGAGCAGTCAGTGCTCATAACCTCTGAGCCATCTCTCCAGCCCTCTTTTTTCACAATATTTTGAGACAGGGCTCATGTAGTCGAGGCTAACCTAAAACTTATTAGGTAGCCTAGGCTGGCCCTGAATCCCTGATTCTACTCCCTACAATGGAATCAGACACCAATTATCACGCCTGGCTACCAACCCACACTCTGATAAGAACAGACCTCTGAAGCCTTGGCAGCAGGCTGCGCTAATAGTCGTTAACTAGGAACAGCTCAGCATCACAAGTCAGATTCCCAGGTCACACCACATACCTGCTGTCCAGGATCACAGCAGGCTGTAGGCAACATGCAACATGTTAAACTCTCCAGGGCATCCCAGTGGTTCCAAATGCACTGGGACCCGAACTCTAAAGGCCGCCCAGGGGAGTAGCTTTGTGCTTTGATATTAGCAATGGCACCGTCAGAAAGACCCACTGAATAGAACAATGACAAGGTCCAGCCCCTAAAAAGAGCTGCACTCCCAAACCCAACCTCAAGCCAATGTCCGGAACCCTTCCTTCCATGACAGGCTAGCTGACGCTGAGAAAAATGCCATCATTGCAGCACGCATCTTTAGTACCATCGGGTACCTCCATGTGATGGCAAAGTGAGTTCCAGAGCCGGGCGGTGGTGCAGGCCTTCAATCCTAGCACTAGGGAGGTACAGGCCAGAGATTCTCTATGAATTCAAGGCCAGTCTGGTCTACAAGAGCTAGTTCCAGGACAGCCAGGACTGTTACATAGAGAAACAGTCTATGGGAAACCCTGTCTCAAAAAAAAAAAAAAAAAAAAACGGGGGGGCTCTCAACACTGATTGCTCTTCTAGAGGACCCAGGTTCAATTCTCAGAACTAACCTGAAGGCTTTGCAAATCCAGGCCCCAAGGTACCCGACGCTCTCTTCTGGCCTCCAGGAGTACTACAGTCTCATGTAGTATACAGACAAAACACTCATACATGTGAAATTAAAAATTAAATTAAGCTGGGCAGCGGTGGCACACACCTTTAATCCCAGCACTCAGAAGGCAGAAGCAGGTGGATCTCTGTGAGTTCAAGGCCAGCCTGGTCTACAAAGTGAGTGCCAGGACAGCCAAGGCAACATAGAGAAACCCTGTCTTGAAAAATAAAAACAAACAAAAGATTAAATTAAAATAGATAATATTATAATCATTATTATACTTATTTATATATTATATATTAAATAGTTATATTCAATTTATTATTTAAATAAATTAATTTAATTAAAGAAATTTCAAAGAACAAAAAAAAATGGAGAAAAGGTACTAATGCTTTCTTTTTAGTCCACTGCTAAAATACAGCACATATTAGCATGTGCCGGTGTCCAACTTCTCCAGAGGAACTGCCGAAGATTGAAGAGATACTTACAGCCCGGACACAGGCTTCCTGACAGCAGGGAAAGAAACAGCTTCTTGGGTTTGTTTTGAGATGGGGTTAATTTGTGTAGCCCCAGCTGTCCTAAGACTCACTCTGTAGACCACACTGGCTTCAGCTCAGAGATCCACCTGCTAAAGCCTTGTGCCACCATCATCCAGCTGACTAGGTTCAATCAACATCTGAACAGCTGATTAAAAAGAAATGCTGAGTTCGATTCCCAGCAAACCACATGGTGGCTCACAACCATCTATAATGAGATCTGGCGCCCTCTTCTGGCATGTGGGCATACATGGAGGCAGAATGTTGTGAGTTCGAGGCTAGCCTGGTCTACAAGAGTTAGTTCCAGGTTAGGCTCCAAAACTACAAATAAACCCTGTCTCGAAAAGCCACACACGCACCCACAAAAGGGAAATGCTGAAATAAATGAAGTTTTTAAAGGTTCTTTAATCTTAGTACTCCAGAGAGAGCTGTGACAGCCACGTGGGGGATGGAAACTGTACCTGGGTCCTCTGCTAGAGCAGCTGATGCTCTTGACTGCTGAGTCATCTCTGCAGCCCACAAAAGTAAGTTTCTAAATTATATACACACACGTGCGCACGAGAGAGACAGGGCACACAGTGTGTCCGTGGACACAGGCACATGTATGTTACAGGTCCCCACAGAGCTCAGAAGATGGTATTAGAGCCCCTGGAGATGGAGTCACAGATGGTTGTAAACTACCTGACGTGGGTGTTGGGAACCCACCTTGGGTGGGTCTTCTTGAAGAGCAGCAAATGCTCTTAAGCACGGAGCCACCGGCCAGCTCCAAGTTAGTTTTTCTAGGCTAAGGACATAGCTAGGGCTGCAGCGCTTGCCCAACCTGAAAGGCAATGGGTTTGATCCCCAGAACCTCATCATTATTATGCTACAGTGCTTCAGGGAACCAGGGCCTCTGCATGCTAGGCAAACACTGTACCAGGGAGCGAGGAGCAACACCCCACCAGCACTCCAATTATTGTTTTGTGGATGTGCAGCTGTTTCTAAAGGTTTTATTTGCATTTATGTGTGTATGTATACATCTGAGTATCTCCCAGGTATGTGTTAGTGTCTTCAGAAGATGGTATTTGATCCTCTGGTGTTATGGAATATTACTTTTTAAAATAATTTATTTAACTTGTTTTATGTGCATTGATGTGAAGGTGTCAGATCCCCTAGAACTGGAATCACAGACAGTTGTCAGCTGCCTTGTGGGTACTGGAGACTGAACCCTGGTCCTCTGGAAGAACAGCCAGGGCTCTTAAGCACTGAGCCATCTCTCCATCCCCAATGAAATACTACTTTAACTATGTAAAGATGTAAACATTGTTTATGCTGAATTAGTTTAATTATGTAAAAAGATATGCTGCTTTGCCTGCCTAAGGCACCTGATTGGTTTAATAAAAAGCTGAACAGCCAGTAGTTAGGCAGTAGAGGGACAGGAGGGGCTGGTGGGAAGAGAGAATAAGTAGAAGAAAAGAGACTAAGAGAGAGTCAGACACCTGGGGCCAGTCACCTGGTGGTGTTGGCACACACCTTTAATCCCAGCACTCAGGGAGGTAGAAGTAGGCAGATCTCTGCGTCTGAAGCCAGCCTGGTCTACAGAGAAAGTTTTAGACAGCCAGAGCTACACAGAAAAACCCTGTATCAGTGTCTTGGGGAGGGGGAGCAGAGGAGGAGGAGCTAATGTGGCAAGCATAAGACAAGGCTGAGCATTCATCACTAATATTAATTCTCCGTGTCTTTACTGGGGACTGGTTTGTGATGTGGGATCCCCTCTGTACGCTATGAATATGTTTTATTACCATTGGTTAATAAAGAACAGCTTTGGCCTATAGCAGGGCAGAATATAGCCAGGCTGGAAGAGATATAGATAGAGTAGGGAGTCAGAGAGACCCCATGTCGCTGCCAAAGGATCAAGACGCTGGAACACTGAAACCTTACTGGTAGGCCACAGCCTCATGGCAATATACAGATTAATAGAAATGGGTTAATTTAAGATGTAAGAGCTAGCTGGGTGGCGGTGCCTTTAATCCCAGCACTTGGGAGGCAGAGGCAGGCGGATCTTTGTGAGTTCGATACCAGCCTGGTCTACAAGAGCTAGTTCCAGGACAGGCTCCAAAGCTACAGAGAAACCGTCTCGAAAAATTAAAAAAAAAAAAGTTGTAAGAGCTAGCTAGGAATATGCTAGAGTCATTTGCCAAACAGTGTTGTAATTAATATAGCTTCTGTGTGATTATTCAGGTCTGGGCAGCCAGGAAGTGAATGAACAGTCTCCGTCTACAGGTTGGTGGCCCCAAAGAAAGTCTGCTACACCCTGAAGTTGTATTACAGGCTGTTTTGAGTGGCTCAGCCCGGGTGCTGGAAACCAAAGTCGGGTCTTCTGGAAGAGAAGAAATCATTTCTTTTTGTTGTTGCTGTTTATTTTTCTGTATGTGGATGTTTTTCCTGGCATGTATGTTTGTGCACCACATGTGTGCCTGGCGCCTCCAGACACCAGAAGATGGAACTGGAGTTAGATGAGTGTGGGTTCTGGGAAACAAATCCAGGTTCTCTGGGAAAACAGTGCTCTTAACTGCTGGGCCATGTCCCCAGCCTGTTTGTTCGTTTCGAGACAAAGTCTCTTGCAGGCCAGGCTGGCCTCAAGCTTCTGATTCTCCTGCTTCCGCTCTCCACGCACGAGATTTACAAGTGTGTGCCATGCCATGCACAGCTCTACACTTGTCTGCCAATTCAAATGTTTCTAAATCTTCCACATAAACCGCCAATATCTAGAGGAAGAAGCTGCCAATTTCTCCTGTCTCCTCCAACACTCTCACAGTTATTAAGCAGGTAGGGGTGCTTGCAGTCACGCCTAGACACCTGAGTGTCACCCATGGCACTACTACTGTCTTCTGACTCTCCACAAGCACACATCCTCAGTCAATGAATCAGTAAATAAAATACAATAAAAAGTTCAAGCAATCTCCTTCAGGAGTCAGGAGGTGTACCCTCCAGGGGGCAGGCTTTTATACTCCATATATCAGGATTGTTTCTTAGAGCCCTAAAGTTCAGTCCAGGCAGCGGTGGTGCACACATTTAATCCCAGCACTCGGGAGGCAGAGGCAGGCAGATCTCTGTGAGTTCGAGGCCAGCCTGGTCTACCACACTGAGTTCCAGGACAGCCAGGGCTGTTACACAGAGAAACCCTGTCTCGAAAAACAAAAAACTAGAAAACCGTTTTAGCCAACCCTTAAGGTGCAGTCTGACTTTTCGAAAAACCAATGTCAGTTTGACATGCCTAAAAATTAACATTCACAAAAAATCCTTCAAAACACGGTGCTGGCTGACAAGAAGGCTCAGCTGATAATAGCACTTTGCCAAGCCTGACAACGTGAACTGGATTTCCAGGAACCACGCGTGGAAGGAAACAACTAACTTGTGTAACTGGGCCCCACCGGTCCCAGGGCCCATGCATGCTTCCACGCACTCATATAAATTAAAAATGTCATTTAACAACAATATGGAATCCTAAGAGTTTTGTTCTCCTTGTTTTTGTTTTGCTTTTTTTCTCTTCCGACACTGGGGAAAGTCTACCGTGAGAGCATCCCCAGTGAGTTTTTCCACTAAACTATGAAAACCCTACGCTGCTCCCCGGCCCTCCCGTCCGCGCCGCCCAGGGCGGGGCCCGCGCCCTCACCGTCTCCCCGCGGATGCCTTGAACGCCCCTCCACTGCGAGGGCACGGACGCCACGCCCAGGGTCTCGTCCTGCAGAGGCGCGGGCCGCCCGGGCCGCCCGGGCCGCTCCGTGCCGCCGGCCCCGCCAGCAGCCAGTGTAGCAGCTCCTGCGCTTCCAGTCCGCTGAAAACGTCCGGGCGACGCGCGCATTGCCATGGCGACGGCCCCGCCCACTCGCGCCGGCGCCCTGAGACCTGACCGCCGCCGGCTTCGCCTCCATTAGCGGAAGTCAGACAAGAGGAAGTGAGGCTGGCGGCGCCATTTTTGAACTGGTTACAGCGTCTTCCTTAAGGACCCGAAGAAAAATATAAAGACTCTTATCAGTCAATACAGCAAAAAGTCAGTGGTTTTGGATTGTCCTATTCCCAGAAGCCATGTTTGCGTCTGGAACAGCTTTTCAAGGTATAAAAAGAAGGGAGGAAGTGAGGCGTGGGGTCCAGGTTCAAAGATGGCGCTGAGCGAGGAGGACTTGCTGCGGCCTACTGGGCCGAGCTAGTACGGACACCAGGCTGAACGGGAAGCCACCGAGTACTCCAAAAGCACACGTTGCGCTCCTTGAGTGGGAAGCATTTTCAGTTTCTACCTTAATGGAAAATAGTCATACACAGAACGAAAGTGAGGCCCCAATGGGTAGAAGGCCCAAATGAGAAAGTTTAAACAAAAAAAATAATAAATAAAATTCTTGTTAAACTGAAATTAGAGAGGCAACCACTGGGGATGAAGTTGAGCTCAATGATAGATTGCCCCGGATCAGTCCTCAACACACACACACAAAGGGGCACAATTACCAGATAATGAGTACCTACAACGTGCCAAGCAAAGTGCCCAAAGTCATACAAATGTTATTAAATCTTATTAAATCCTCAACCTACAGAAGGAACTGCTTGCTTGCTTGTTGGTTGGTTCATTTTTTGACATACTGGGGCTTGAACCCAGGGCTTCCTGCACACCAACCCCTGTGCTCTACCAGTGAACTACATTGTTATTATGCTTGTCCCTCTTGATTGCGCTAACAGATCTGTAACCGTCCCAAACCACCCAGCCTAGAGGTGGCTTGCCTGTTAACCAAAACCAAGCCCTGAGTCTCTAGGCTGTAATCTGTTGTTTAGTCCACTGGGCCCATTTCCTCTTTTCTCAGGCTGGGAAGCCTGCCCTGGGCTTGTTCTCAGTACACCACCCTGAGACAGGATCCTCCTCCACAGCCAAGGCCGGCCAGGAGGGCCGATTAGATTAGCGCAGCAGCACCGAGAAGGGAGGAAAATGCAATAGAGAAGTCTTCCTCAAATGTCCCTTCCTAAAAAGAGCCTCTTTGTGAGGCCAGCTTAACTCTAGAAAAAAAATTTTTTTTCCCATGATATTTATTGAGGTCTACCTTTTTCTCTGCTCCCCTAGAAAAATTTTCAAACATCAAGGATTCCAAAAAATCACACTCAGGGCTCAAAGGTTAAGAATCACTGGCCGCTTGCTCCTACAGAAAACCCAGGTTCAATTCCCAGCACCTACACAGCACCTAACAACTGTCTGTAATTATGGTTCCAAGGAGATCTGACACCATCTGTGTTTGGTCAAAAGCATCACCTCAACTCGCTAACACTCCTTTTCACAAAAAGTCTGGAATATTTGGCTTGGGGCTTCACCAGAGCTCCTGGCCCCCCCCTGGGAGTTTCCTCAGTCCAAACTCCACCTCTGAGAAAGTCCACCAAACACTAGCCCCTCCCCCGGGAAGGTTGGTACCTCTCCCACAGATTATTTAAACTGTCCCCTAGAGAATGAACGCGTAGTCTCTGGGTTTTGTGTGTTCTTCCCTCTCCATGTTTTCCTGGGGCCGCCCAGGAGCATTCCATTAAACGTGGGTATCTTTAATTCGGTCTGATTCAGTTTGATTGAGATTATTTGTGTCAGTGGAGAGGCTCCTCTAAGAGAAAATGCCAAACAGTCTGCTGGCCTCTGACGGCACTAGGCATGAACCTGGTGCACAGACATGCATGCAGGCAAAACATTCCGACATATAAAGTAAAAATAATAAAATTTAAATAAAAAAAATTACGTCAGGCAGTGGTGCCACATGCCTTTAATCCAAGCACTCAGGAGGCAGAGGCAGGTGGATCTCTGTGAGTTCAGGGCCAGACTGCTTTACAAAGCGAGTTCCAGGATAGCCAGGGCTACACAAGGAAAACCTGTCTTGAGGGTAGGGGAAGTCACACTCCAAAGAAGCTCTGGGAGAGCTATTTATTTATTTTGGTTTTTTTGTTTTGTTTTGTTTGTTTTTTGGTTTTTCGAGACAGGGTTTCTCTGTAACTTTGGAGCCTGTCCTGGAACTAGCTCTTGTAGACCAGGCTGGTATCGAACTCATAAAGATCCGCCTGCCTCTGCCTCCCAAGTGCTGGGATTAAAGGTGTGCGCCACCACCACCCAGCTTATTTTGGTTTTTTGAAACACCTGGTTTTGCTACAAAGAGCTAGGATTTAAGGCACACCACTGCATTGGGCTGCTAACAAATTCCTGAAAGGGGTTGGAAAGACTCCTCCAAGCCTCGAGCACCTATTGCTCTTGCAGAGGATCTAGATTTGATTCACAGGATTTGATTCCCCATATGGTGGTTCACAGCAGTCTGTAAATCTAGTTTCAGGGGATCCAATGCCCTTTTCTGACCTCCTTGGACCTAGCTATATATGGTCACAGACATACATACATTCAGGTAAAACATTCACATATAAAAATAAATAAGTCTAATTATAAAATATAAAAAATATAAAGTGTTTTCTTTTCTTTCTTTTTTTTTGTTTGTTTTTCTTTTTTTTTTAATTTATTTATTTATTATGTATATAGTATTCTGCCTGCATGTATGCTTTCAGGCCAGAAGAGGGCACCAGGTCTCATTATAGATGGTTGTGAGCCACCATGTGGTTGCTGGGAATTGAACTCAGGACCTCTGGAAGATCAGTCAGTGCTCTTAACCTCTGAGCCATCTCTCCAGCCCTGTTTGTTTGTTTTTCAAGACAGGGTTTCTCTGTGGCTTTGGAGCCCGTCCTGGAATTAGCTCTGTAGACCAGGCTGGCCTCGAACTCACAGAGATCTGCCTGCCTCTGCCTCCCGAGTGCTGGGATTAAAGGCATGAAGCCACCACCGCCCAGCTAAAGTGTTTTTTAAAATAAACAAAACCATAGCTACAAGATCTACAAGATGGCTTAGTGGCTAAAACCTGACCCCTTGAGTTGGATCCCTGGGACATACATGGGAGGAGAGAACCAATTCCTCTGAATAACACACTCATGTTGTTCCTACAGGCACGCACGCGCGCGCGCACACACACACACACACACACACACACACACACACACTTTTTTTAAAGGGACAAAGCCTAACGATACTGCCACAGTCCGTGAGTTCTACAGCATCTGAGCTTCTGAGCCCTTCTTCAGTCACCAACTCCTGCAAACCCTGACCGCCTGTCTGTCTTCTGGGACCTGCTCTTGCTTGAAGGCTCAGCCCTTTCTGTTTCCCTATCAAGGCAATGCTCCCTATCTCCTTCCTTGTGGTCTTTGTCCAAATCCCAGATTCCGTTATGTTATTTTGTTCACAGCATTGAACATGTTGCCTACAGCCTGGTTGGAATTGGACACTTGGTACATATCGATTGATAGTGAATATGCAAATGTCCTGGAAATACATTGTTTTCTGGTATTTCATTTGCCATCACTAGGTCTGTTGAAAATCTGCTACATTAACAGTTTTGTGGATTAAATTAAGCCTTCGGAACTTCGTCCCCAGAGTCATCTGAGAACCTGCCTGTAAATAAAAACAAAAAAACTGGGTGGTGGTGACGCCACATTTGTTTATTTATGTATTTATTTATTTAACGTTGGAAAACCAAAGAAGATGCATGCCTTTAGTCCTGGTAATCTGGAGGCAGATAGGTGGATATCTGAGGCCAGCCTGGTTTACAGAGTAAGCTCCAGGGCAGGATAGGCCCCAAAGCTACACAAAGAAACCCTGTCTCGGGGAAAAAAAAGGTAGCTGGGGAGTCCTGGTGCACGCCTTACGCTTTTAATCCCAGCACTCAGGAGGCAGAGGCAGGCGGACCTCTGTGATTTCAAGACCAGCCTGGTCTACAAGAGCTAGTTCCAGGACAACTGGGGCTACACAGAAAAACCCTGTCTCAAAAAA
Organism: Ondatra zibethicus; assembly: GCA_004026605.1. NCBI lineage: Eukaryota > Metazoa > Chordata > Mammalia > Rodentia > Cricetidae > Ondatra > Ondatra zibethicus. The sequence goes on from PVIU01004201.1 coordinate 127,709, forward strand.
CAACAACAAAAAAAAAAGTATGCAGCATAATAAGAAAAGCAGCTGAATTTTTGTAGAATATCACTCTTGGAAGAGGAAAAGTAAAAATCATTTGAGAAGAAAAATATCTGCTGGGCATGGTGCACACATGTAAGGACAGCAAAAACTACAGGGAAGCTTTATCCACGATAACACAACAGTATGACTGCCTAAACCAAACCCGGAGAAATACAGCATCAACAGATGGGCTAAGATGGAAGGCTTAACTCTCAAGGTGCCCCACTCACAGACAGAGAACTACAAGGAGCTAAGGAATGCTCCAATATACCTGAAAGGATGGAACAAGTTGCGTTTGTGTATTGACTTAGGCTATCCGAGACAGAGTTTCTCTGTGTAGCCCTGACTGTTTTCTGGAACTTGATCTGTAGATCTGCCTGTTTCTGCCTCCTGGGTGCTGGCATTAAAGGTGTGTGCTACCACTGCTTGGCTGCAAGTTGTATTTACATATCAAAAGAATCAAAATCGTCAGAGCAAATTCACTACGAACAAATAAACATTTTCCTGGGCCCTCCTCAATTAAAAATCACTAAAAGGCAGGGCAGTGGTGGTGCGTGCCTTTAATCTAGTGCTCAGGAGGTAGAGGCAGGCAGATCTCTGTGAGTTCAAGGCCAGCCTAGTCTACAAATGGAGACATCCAGGACATCCAGGGCTGTTTGTTACACAGGGAAATACTGTTTTGAAAAAAAGAAAAGAAAAGAATCCTATGTCGTTTGACTGTAAAAAAAAATGAAAAAAGAAAAGAAAAGAAAAGCATTAAATAGCAACCTAGGTAAAATATTTTTACAATATATGAGAAAATGTTTATCCACTTAGTATGTAAAATGTACTTATACATTTTGTTTTATCCTGTTTTGTTTTTCTTTTTGAGAAAGGGCTTCTCTGTGTAGCCTGGTTGTCAAGAACTCACTCTGTAGATCAGGCTGTACTTGAACTCACAGAGATCCGCCTGCCTCTGCCCCCGAGTGCTGGGATTAAAGGCATGCGCCACCACTGCCTGGCCAAGACACAGTTTTTTTTGTGTAGTTTTGGAGCATGCCCTAGAACTCACTCTGTAGCCCAGGCTGGCCTAAAACTCAGAGATCTGCCTGCCTCTGCCTCCCGAGTGTTGAGATTAAAGGCTCATGCCATCACTACCTGGTGCCCATCTCCGTTCTTAGAGACAAGGCTTCATTGGGCCTAGAACTTAAAGGTCCACTAGCCTCCATGACTAAAGGTGTGTTCCAGCACGCCAGGCCTATCTTGTTTTGTTTTTAAAGATTGATTTTTTTTTTCAAGACAGGGTTTCTCTGTGGCTTTGGAGCCTGTCCTGGAACTAGCACTGTAGACCAGGCTGGTCTCGAACTCACAGAGAACTGCCTGCCTCTGCTTCCCGAGTTCTGGGATTAAAAGCGTGCGCCACCATTGCCCGGCTAGATTGATTTTTTTAAAAAGATTAATTTATTTATTATGTATACACTGTTCTGCCTGTATATCAGAAGAGAGCACCAGATCTCATTATAGATGGTTGTGAATCATAATGTGGTTGCTGGGAATTGAACTCAGGACCTCTGGAAGAGCAGGCAGTGCTCTTAACCTCTAAGCCACCTCTCCAGCACCTGATTTTTTTTTCCATGATATTTATTGAGCTCTACATTTTTCTCTGCTCCCCTCCCTGCCTTTCCCCTCCCTCCTTCAACCCTCCCACAAGGTCCCTATGCTCCCAATTTACTCAGGAGATCTTGTCTTTTTCTACTTTCTACTTCCCATGTAGATTAGATCTATGTAAGTCTCTCTTAGTGTCCTTATTGCTGTCTAAGTTCTCTGGGATTGTGGTTTGTGGGCTGGCTTTCTTTGCCTGATGTTTAAAAACCGCCTATGAGTAAGTACATGTGATAATCGTCTTTCTGTGTCTGGGTTACCTCACTCAAAATAATGCTTTCTAGTTCCATCCATTTTCCTGCAAAATTCAAGCTGTCGTTATTTTTTTCTGCTATGTAGTACTCCATTGTGTAAATTTACCACATTTTTCTTATCCATTCTTCGATCAAGGGGCATTTAGGTTGATTCCATGTTCTGACTATGACAAACAAAGCTGCCATGAACATAGTTGAGCACATGTCCTTGTGGCACGATTGAGCATCCTTTGGATATATACCCAAAAGTGGTGTTACTGGGTCTTGAGGAAGGTTGTTTCCTAATTTTCTGAGAAATCACCACACTGACATCCATAGGGGTTGTACCAGCTTGCATTCCCACCAGCAATGCAGAAGTGTTCCCTTTTCCCCACAGCCTTTCCAGCATAAGTTGTCATCAGTGTTTTTGATCCTGGCCATTCTTACAGGTGTAAGATGGAATCTCAGAGTTGTTTTGATTTGCATTTCTCTGATGACTAAGGATGTTGAACATTTCCTTAAGTGTCTTTCAGCCATTTTAGATTCCTCTGTTGAGAGTTCTCTGTTTAGGTCTGTACTCCATTTTTTTTATTGGATTATGTTATCTTTTGGTGTCTAATTTCTTGAGTTCTTTATATATTTTGGAGGTCAGATCTCTGTCCAATGTGGGGTTAGTGAAGATCTTTTCCCATTCTGTAGGCTGTCATTTTGTCTTGTTGACCGTGTCCTTTGCTTTACAGAAGCTTTTCAGTTTCAGGAGGTCCCATTTATTAATTGTTTCTCTCAGTGTCTGTGCTGCTGGGGTTCTATTTAGGAAGTGGTTCCCTGTGCCAATGCGTTCAAGTGTACTTCCCACTTTCTC